>JAEQBH010004949.1:0-150787 GCA_016808115.1 Tetrastigma voinierianum
GATAGATCAATTTTGAGTGAAAAATTGTCCTACGTGCTGCATGCCATCAAAATTTGTTAAGCAACTTAGTAAACACTTTCCGTCATGAAGTGGTTTCTTTAATTGATTAATAATTAAAAAAATGAGGATGAATTCAAAGATGAAGTGAGATAATGGAGTGGAGGGACCCACCCACTGATCAGTGACAGTTGGCTTGGGGAGGGAAGTAATGTTGTGCACTGTGCAGTACCACTGTTTGTACGGTAGTGCATAACACGGAGGTGTATGTATACGGAATTATATCCCAGAATAATCTTTTAATAAAAATAAAATTTTAAAATAATTCTTAAATTAATCTCATTTTTATCATAGAATCATAATTGATGGTATAATTTTAATCGTAATTGATGACTGTGATTTTAAAAAATTTTAAAACGTAAAGAGTTAAAACCATTGTTGAAGATAACTACAGTTTTGACTATGTGAAAAAAAAAAAAGAAAGAGCCGTTTAGGTATTATTTGAAACTTGAATTATTTTGAAAAATTTTTATATTAAAAATATTATTTTAGGATGATTAAGGTGGCGTAGATTTATTTAGGCGTTTGCATTATATTTTATTGTCTTTAGATATATATTTTGGAGTAAAAATCATGTTTCAAAAGTTTTCTATTTTGATATCTAAAATAGAGACATAAACAGTATATCTTCATATTTTAAAATTCATTATTTATATCACTAAATATAGAGATGATGAGACCTATATCTTAATAAACAATATTCTTCTATTATTTTATTATTATATTACTATTATTTATTATTATTATAATAAAATGCTTATTTTATTATATTTTTATAACATATTTTATTTTAATATATTTATATTTATTATTTAATTAATATTTAATTACTTTTAAGTATATAATATTTATATGAAATATGAATATTCCTGAGTTAAAGAGAAGATAAATGGTTTTGTTGAAATGGTAGGAATGAAAAGCGTTAAATTGAAGATCTTCTGAGTTGAAAATAAACAGCGAATATGAGTTTAGACGTGAAAGATAAGAAAAAT
Organism: Tetrastigma voinierianum; assembly: GCA_016808115.1. Classification (NCBI taxonomy): domain Eukaryota; kingdom Viridiplantae; phylum Streptophyta; class Magnoliopsida; order Vitales; family Vitaceae; genus Tetrastigma; species Tetrastigma voinierianum. Next base: position 1,050 of record JAEQBH010004949.1, read on the forward strand.
AAATTATGAAGAGAAAATGCGGCAATTTGTAAATTTGAACGATTTTAAGGTGAAAAAAATGGAGATTATTGAAAAAATAACTTGCAAATCTCAATAAAGTGGATCAAGTGGTCCTGATGGTAATTTTAATAATTGTAATGAATATGATGGTAGAAATTATGAAGGTGATTTACTATCTTATTAGTTTTTATATTGTATTTTATTATTTGGTTAATGTATTTTTAGTATGTAGCTTTTATTAATGTTGTTTTATTTTCTAATATAATATGATGCTCAATTTAATATTTATTAGTTTAAAATATATTTTAAGTTTTTAATATATTTTATTTATTACAATTTTATTTATTTAATATAATTTTATATTTATATTTAAATATAAATAAAATTATTTTATATATCATATTCTTAAAGTATTATAATTTAAAAAAAAATATTTGAAAAATAAATAATGATTTAAAGCTAAAAATAAAGATTATTTTTTAGAGTTGGGTCAGGCTTCGTCATCTTTAAATATGGAAAATATATAAATTTTGAGTGAAAGGTAGAAATTTATTTTTGAAGATGCTTTAGAGGGGAAAAGAAGGAAAGTAAGTGGGTCCCACGGTGACGGCTCATGAAAAATGACGACATTAATAAAATCCATAAATCCACGCCTGCAGATGAGAGGCACATCCACCCACTTCAGAAGGCAAACTGGTTTCTCTCTCTCTCTCTCTATATATATTTCGCTCAACCTACTTTCCATTTCTCATCTCATTCTCCTTCTCCTTCTCCTTCAAGCATTAATCTTTCCTCTGTAACAAAAGCAAAGATCGAAGAAGACGGTATGACGAGAACGGGAGCGACTATGAACGCAACGGCGGCAGCAGCACCGGCGGTGTCCGGGCAGCAGCAGCAGCACTCGCCCTGGCACTCGCCGGTGCCGTACCTGTTCGGGGAAGCGGCGGCCATGCTGGGTCTCATAGCTTTTGCACTGTTGATCCTCGCCTGCTCCTACTGGAAGCTCTCCGGCTACCTGGAGGGTGAGGACTCCGAGGCCGAGGCCGGACACGGAGAGGGTACTGGTGACGCAGTGAAGCCCCCCATGGCGTTTGAAGAGAAGTTTCTGGTGATAATGGCCGAGATGTGAAGCCCACGTACCTGGCGACACCCATGTCCAGCAGGGCTTCCTCTTTCGGAGAACGCAGCAGTAACAACAGCGAAACCACCGAGAAATCGGAGGCAGTAGTTGAAGGAACGCCGAAACAGGGGAGTGAGGATCGGGTACAAACCGGAAGCGGAGTGTGAACCTGAGATCAGATCCGTGATTTGGAATGTCGACTTTATTATTAAGTAGAGATGAGCTTTTTGCATGTTGTGCTGCTCTTCACCCAAGTTTTCCATCTTTTTTCTTTTGTTCTCTCTTCGCTTTTTCCCTCCTTTTCCTAATTCAGGAGATGCCAAATGATTGAGAGAGTGAAATAGGAAGAATATATATATATATATATATATATATATATATATATATATATATAACAATTTTTTTAAAAGAAAAGAGGCTTTGCTCTGCTGCTGCCATGTCAGATATAGCTGTGAAAATTCTCTCTGAAAGGACATAAATAAAAAACGTGGGCCTAGTATATATTTGATCCTAAAGTTCAGGGTATGGATTTATTTCCGAAGAAGTGGCAAGCCACATATACTTGGAAAAAGCTGTGGCTCTGGCTCTGTCTCTGGCTCTCCGGAGGATATCATGAGAACTGTGATTGGCTGAGACAGACAGACAGGTGTGAGGCATTCCGTCGACATCTCGTGACAATCTGCGTCGATCTGAAAATGGCAAAAAAATGCTTTCATTCTTATAATATCTTTTTTTATTATCTTTTATTGTGAAATTATGAGATTATAATTTTGGTTTTATTTATTTATTTTCGGACGGATATAGTCGCAGTGACAATCGGCTTATATGTAGATAGATGATTGAAATATGCATAAGCTTGTCGATAGTTTTAAGTTTTGAGCACTTTTTAAAAATATAATTATGTTTGATGGTAAAATTTTATCACTTTAATGATGGATAGGATAATTAGTTTGAATATTGTATAGTTAATTTAAAAAGGATTAGTATCAATCTTATATAGATTAAAGATGCATTTCGTACGTACATGAACCCTTTAAAGAGAACTCATCGTCTAACAAAAAAGAGTGCAAGCTGGAGAGTAGGGTCTAACAAAAAAAAAAAAAGAAAAGGTGCAAGCTGCAAAGTACCTACCTGGCAGTGTAGTGTAATCAAGTTCCTAGACCTGTGGGTCTCTGTGATATTTTAATTTGTAATTGGGTATATATGCAGGAGGCCTGCTTAGGTTGTGGGCCGTGTTCTCGCTACTCAGGCCCAGTCTCAACAAAGGCCACCTTCTTCTCACAGATTCAGCCTAATCCATTATTATTATTATTTTGAAAAGGCCTAATTGATTATTTAATTTTGAATTTCTTGTGAGCTTTGGCTTGGCTTTGGCCAAAGTAGGTGGCCAATGGAAGCGTCTCGTCGCAGCTTAACAAAATAGATTTCTTTGAAATATGTTTAAATATTAAAGCCCCAATTATTTTAGTATGTTTTTAAAATGCAAAGCTTGTGCATGCTCTCTGTTCTGTAACCAGTAATTAAAAGGATTGACAATATATATATAGAGAGAGATAAGAGGAAAAGGTAAAGAGGAATTTAGAAGGTACGGAATGAGCACTTGCGTTTTTGTGGTCGTTTGGGTAAGCTAAAAATAGAGGTGGAATGAAATTAGATTGGAGAGAATTTTTTTGTATTTATTGGCTAAAAGTGTTAAGAGAAGAAATAAAGGTGGGTTAGAGATCTTTTAAGTCAGGAAGTCTTTTAGAACATGTCAGTATGGTGGGCTGTTTGGGACCTGATCTTTTAGTGTTGTAGACTAAGTATTTATGCAACAACCGCTTGGAAAAAAAAGGGGTTTAGATCACATGGTGTTCAATATGAAAAGCAACTTTTATTTTTACTTTTATGGAAAAAAAGAAGATATATAGAGGCGTTGTCAAATATAATATGACCATGGGCTCTTAATAGTATTGAAGGGACCGTACTTTTTAACATATTACGCTCAATTGCTAAAATGGTTATTTTAGAATCTATTCAAGTCATGAAATACATGTGCAGACATGTTAGTAGTTTGTCTGAACAATGATACTCCTCTGTTTTTCTCGAGAAAAGCAAATCTACAGATCCCATTGATTTGAAAGAAAGGTTGGACATAAGTATCTTTTGCAAGTAACATCAACTTGGAGTTGGGGATGAGTACCCTTTGCCCAGCAAATAGAGAAAGTTGGGTCAGGTGAGCTTTGATCATTAATCACTGTTTTAACATTTTGATCTCCATCTATAATAATGTTAGCCAAAGCCACAAATAAAATAAAATAAAATGTAGGAACAAACATTAATTGTAGCATGACATATAATTGTGTAAGCAAGCATCATCCTTTTATGCTAGCTACTAGAATATATATTGCACAGCCATCAGAATATATATATATATATATATATATATATATATATATATATATATATATATATATATATATATATATGCACATGCATGTGCAGTTCAAGTGATTGTTATAGAAGCTCAATTGCAGCAGCATCGAGTATTGGTTCTCTCTAATGTTGTTGTTTTTCCAGAACTACTTGAGATCCCCATGGACGTGGCTGACCTACTCATGAAACTGATCAAACACACTATAGCTTAATTTGTGGTAGACTTTCTGTGTCAATATCTATCATATATACATGAATGGAGACCTCTACTGAAATCCAGTTGTAGAAATAGAAAAACTGTGGAATCTTAAGGAGATTACATGGCACGTACTGACGACCAGCATTACTCTTGCTTCTTAGTAATCAAGCATTACAACTACAATGATTAACGGGGACAATTGGGGTTGGGGTGTTCTATTTCTTCCTATGAGATAAGAAGAAAATGCATGTCTGAAAGTTTTCTTTCACGTCACTGGAGATTAGCTAGATCATTTATATATCCCGGCTATAAATGGCCATTCCATTCTGACGCCAGAGCGTTCTTCCGAACTTGGTGGGGACCCAAGGGTCAATATGTCATTATGCACAAAATTCACGGCCAACTGTTATCTGAGTAATAATTGATGATGATCATGATTTTGAAAGTGCTGGTCAACCACTAGCTTCCAATTATGTGGATGGAAATAATAGAATTGAAGAAAAATGAAAAATTATGTGAGTTTAATTATAAAGGGAAGGGTGATAGATATACATCCTCTCACTAGAGAAGTTCCGTCTAGTTTTAGAAGTTGGTCACAAGAATCGTGGGATCCTCTATTATTGCATGTGTCAAAAGTTGTAATAAAAGAGAAATGATCAGTTCCTACTTCAATAAATGCTTTGCTCGCCGGACTAATTACTCTTCTTCTGATTGACCAAATTAGGGCAATCAATCATATGAGCTGTGAAAAATTGCAAGTTTTCCCATTTCAAGCCTTAGTGACCATATTAGTTAACGTTGTTGATGGTTCACATTCATTAGTTGTTGGAATAAGAACAATTACTATTAGCCCTTTATTTTCTCTACAAGAAATCCTTCATGTTTCAAAATTGTCTTATAATTATCTTACTTCAATTATCAAGATAATTAGAGATCCAAGATGAAGGTTTAAATTGTCATCTAGTCTGTTTGGTTCTTGTTTTTTAAAACTGTTCTTAAGAACGATTTTTAGCTTGCTTGTCAGACACTATTTTGTGTTATCTAAAACTATTTTTTATTTTTGAATTTAATGTATTATGAACAATATTATGGATATCCATAAACTCTCATTAATCTGATATTAATAGGTATTTGAATATACATTGATGTATATAGGTTACGAATGTGTAGGTTACGGATGTGTAGGTTACGTATTTATATACACATTAATGTATTCATGTATTAAACCACATAAATAGAGGAGGCCCGACTGTATGATCGCAATGCATGAAGGAATAAGAAATCTCTCTCACTTGTTTTTGCCATGTCTCTCCTCTCTTGTTCTTATTTTATAATACGTTATCGGCGAAGAGCTGCATTTGGATTTCAAGAAATATATTGAAGGTATATTGGAGGTGTGTTCATATGCAACTATCTCTTTTTTATTTTACAATATTATTATCTTATCTAATATTTTTCATATATCTATAATAGTATTCGTCGATCCTTACTTGAAATTGGAATTTGTGGCTCTTGATATCAGGAAAGAATTTCTTTATGTGGATCTTTAGATCTTTGAAATCCATCTAGATACAAATGGTCTTGGAAATACAATTAAAGAAAGAATCTGGCAATCAGGTGAAAAAGCTGTGATGATTTTCTTCGTCGTCCCCTTCATAGGATTGAAAAAGTGAATACCTCACGTAAAGAGGATCCACTTGTTACGTGGAGCAGTTTGGAAGGAAAGATATGAACATCGGAGAACGATAATTCTCCTAGCCATGCCATTGGATGCATTTGAAATTGCAGATTTTAAATGCGCAGTGAGTATAACTCAGCAATATTTAGAATCAGTTCTTAGTTACAGTTATATGGAGAAAAAATTACCAATGAGGATATGTTGGAGAAAACATTTCTCCACACTACATCCATCGATGTGCTCCTATTGCTGATATCTTGAAAAGGCTTTGGAAATATTACGAATTGGTTCATGTCTTCTTGTGGTCGAACAAAACAATGAGCTTTTGATGAAAAATCATGAGGCTTGTCCAACTGGTTCGGCCCCATTCCTTGAAGTGAATGCGGCAACATATCACCCTTATAATGGAATGAGAGAGTCGGGGCCGCGGTCATGGTTGTGGTCGCGGTCATAGTCGGGGTCGTGGGCGTGGATGAGACGTGGTTGCGATGGATTCTGATTACGATTGGCAACCCCGAGAATGTCGAGAATAGCGAAAGGGGAGATATTGAAAAGGACAACAAAAGTGGTGAAAATAGCAAAATGGTGACAAATTTATGCTATCGTTGCGGCATGAAAGGCCATTGGTCACATACCTGTCGTACACTAAAACATTTGGTTGATCTCTACCAAGAATCGTTGAAAAAGAAAGATAAAAAAGTGGTAGAGACAAATTTTGTTTCTAAGGATGAGAGTGTTGATCACGACCTTAGTGATATGACTCATCTGGATGTTGCTGATTTCTTTATTCAGCCTGAAGCGAATATTGAGCACTTGTTTGGTGATGAAAATCTCCAAAAAAATAAAATATTTCCGTTTATATTTATGTATTTGGGTCCTCTTTGTTATGAGAGTACGTCGTACTCTTTGAATAATGAAAGTTGTTTTGTTATGTGTTATTTTATGATTTTTCTTATTATATATCTTGTTTCTCATGAAGAATATGGGAAACTCATACGGTGGGATCTCAATCGGTGACAATGATGTGTGTCTCGCGAGATAGTGCATCAAACGCATACTATGTAGGATAAATTTTTTTCCTTTTTAATAATGCAGGATCGGATGTGAATACAATATCGGGTGAGTGCAAAATTGATTGAGAACTCTGGAAGAGCTAATATATTGTTGCAGGGAGGAGCAAGAGAATTCATATTGATGATCGTATATTCTACAAAGTCTCAAAGAAATTTATTAGTTTTAAAGATATTCGGCAAATGGATATCATATTGAGACTACGAATAGAAGACAACGCGGTATTTATATATTACCACGTTGTCTCGGGTAAGAAAAATATATTGGAAAAAAATTACCCGTTTTCCTCTGGTTTGTACTACGAGCATAAGCAAGTGAGGCACATGCCTGTAGTAAACGAGTTCGCGATGAAAATAATTTTATTGTTTGGCATGACCGATTGGGACATCCACAGGTCTATAATGATCACGGAGAATCATTAAAAATTCAAGTGGGCATTCAGCTGAAAAATCAAAAAGATTTTACGTCCAATGATTTTCATGTCTTTATGTTCAGGGAAGTTAATTATAAGGCCATCACCAACAAAAATAAAAACAGAAACCCTTGCATTTTTGCAGCGTATACAAGGGGATATATGTGGGCCTATTCATCCACCATGTGGACCATTTCGATATTTTATGATTTTGATTGATGCATCAACGAGATGGTCACATGTCTGTTTGTTATCAACGCGTAACCAAGCATGTGCTAGATTGCTTGCTCAAATAATTCGGTTACGGGCTCATTCAGATTATCTGATTAAGTCAATTAGATCTTGACAATCTTCGGAGAATTTACTTCCCAAGCTTTAATGATTATTGTATGTCTATTGGAATAATCGTTGAACATCTGTATATGTTTCATACACAAAGGTCTTGCGGAATCGTTTATTAAGCCTTCAATTATTGATTGCAAGGCCATTACTAATGAGGGCCAAAAGCTCTAACCTGCTTGGGGCCATATTTTGCATGCAACGCTTGATTAAATAGACCAACAAATTATCATGAGTTCTCTCCTTTACAATTGGTTTTGGTCGAACCAAATATTTCCCATCTAAGGATTTTGGGTGTCTTGTTATATGTTAGATTGCTCCACCACAGCCTTAAGATGGGTCCCAACGATTAGGAGGAATATATGTTGGATATAGCGAATCTCCATCGATAATCAAATATTTGAGACATCAATTGGAGATTTGTTCACGGCTCCGTTTCTTGATTGTCATTTTGATGAATCAGATTTTCCAACTTTAAAGAAAGAAAATAAACAGTTGGAAAAAGTTATTAGTTGGAATCAATTATCGTTGTCTCATCTTGATCCTCGCACAAAGGAATGTGAACTGGCAGTTCAAAAGATTATTCATTTGCAAAATTGCCTTAAATCAATTGCGGTCATTTACTAATCAGAAGAGAGTAACTACATCTTACATACAGTTTGCTAATGCTCCGATTAGAATTGATGTCTTTGTAGGACAATATGTTGCTAATGAACCTAAAGCATCAGTGAAACGTGGTCGACCAGTTGGTTCCAAAGATAAAAATCCTCGGAAAAGAAAAGGATCAAAGGATCAAGTTGAGGAATTGATGGCTCTAGAAGAGTCCCCAGTTGTAATTCCAGAAGAAATTCAGGTACCTGAAACTTGTGACAATTAGGAGATCTCGATAAACTATGTCACAAAGCCCAGATGGAATCGGAATAAAATCGACGTCGATGATATATTTGCCTATAATGTGGCACTCAACATTGTTAATGACAATGAGGACCTTGAGCCAAAGTGTGTCGAGGAATGTAGACGAGAAAGATGATTGGCGAAATGGAAAGATCACGATTAGACGGGGAATTGGTCTCTTTGAAAACACGAAGTTTTGATTACAGTGTGCCACACGATGGTGTCAAACTGTAGGATACAAATGGGTATTTGTGCGGCGAGACGCGACAAATAGGTTGTCGGATATAAGGCGCGATTAGTTGCCTGAGGATTCTCTCGAGCCTGCCATTGATTATGAAGAGCGTATTCCCACATGGTGGATGCAACTACTTTTCGATATTTAGTGCTTTGTGATACATGAAAAACTTGGTATGTGTTTAATGGATGTGAATTCACGGCTTATTTATATATGGACCATGACTGTGACATTTACATGAATCCCGGAAGGATTAAGGTACGCAACATATAATTCAGGTCCTCGAGAACTTTACTCGATAAAATTATGCAGATCTCTATATGGGTTGAAACAATCTGGATGCATGTGGTATAATCGTCTTAGTGAATATTTATTGCGAAAAAGGTATAAGAATGATCCCCTTTGCTCATGTGTATTTATTAAAAGATCTGGTTCCAAGTTTGTTATAATTGCAGTTTATGTTGATGACCTGAATATTATTGGAACTACGAATGAGCTTTCAGAAGCAGTAGTCAACTTAAAGAAAGAATTTGAAATGTAAAATCTGGGAGAAACAAAACTTTGGCTTGGTTTGCAGATTGAACAGTTAGAGAATGGAATTTTTGTTCATCAATCAGCTTATATATCAAAGGTGTTGAAACGATTCTATATGGATAATGCCCATCCATTGAGCACTCCAATGGTTGTAAGGTCATTAGATGTGAATAAAGATCCTTTCGGAAGGCCTAGGATGGATGATGAAGAACTTCTTGGTCTGAGTGCCATATCTTAGTGCTATTGGAGCACTAATGTATCTTAAGTCATACACGACTGATATGATATATCATTTGTAAATTTATTAGCAAGATATAGTTCTTGTCCAACAAGAAGACATTGGAATGGAGTTAAACATATATTGAAGGAGGTATCTTCGAGTACGATTGATATGGGCCTATATTATCCCAATGTACCATGAGAATTAATTAGTTATGCGAGATCACGGGATATATGTCGACCCTCATGTGCTCGATTACAAATGGGCTGTTGTTCACATGTGGTAATCACGACCATTTCATGGCGTTCTCACGAAACAATCAATTACATACATCTTCTAATCATGCAGAGATCTTAGCAATTCATGAAGCAAGTCGGAAATGTTTTTGGTTAAGATTTGTAATACATCATATTCGAGGGTCATGTGGTTTGTCTTCTAGCAAGGAGGTCCCGATGACCTTGTATGAAGATAATGCTGCATGCATTGTTCAATTAAAAATGGGTACATTAAAGGGGATAGAACAAAACATATATCACCCAGAATTCTTTTCCACTCTGATCTACAAAAGAAGAGTATTAATGTTCAATCAATTAGTTGACTAATAATCTAGCAGTTTATTCTGAGCTACACTGTTGCAACATTTGAAGGCTAGTTCCATAGCATTGGAATGCGCGAGGCTCGAGGAATTTAAGTGATGTTGAGAAGAGGGGTAATTTTTTTATCTTTGTACTCTTTTTTCCTTCACCATGGTTTGTCCCACTTTAGGTTTTTCTGTAAGGTTTTTTAATGAGGCCGATATCATGGACATCGAGGATATTATGAACTAATATTATGGATGTCCATAAACTCTCCCATTAATCTTGATATTAATAGGTACATTAGATATACATTGATGTATATGAGTTACGAATGTGTAGGTTACGTATTTATATACACATTAATGTATTCATGTATTAAACACTATAAATAGGGAGCCTTTGTATGAGTCACAATACACATGAAGGAATAAGAAATCTCTCCCCTGTTTCTTCTATATCTCTCGCTCTCTTGTTCTTCTATTTTATAATAGTTTTCTGTGTTATTCAGAATAAAATAATAATAATAATAATGATAATAAAAAAATAAAAATCAAACATGTTCTTTTTTCTTTGCCCATCTTGTTTTTTTAGAATAAAAAATAGTTTTCAAACACTATAACCAAACAAACCCCTACTTTTTGTGTTTTCCAGTACTAGATTATGGGGAAGAGAATTGGAATCACTAAAGAATCTTATGGATTGTACTATTTTTAGATCATTTTTTCAGTGAATAAATTAATACAAACTGCTGTTTGCAACACTTCCTTGTCACAAGAAGATCATATTATGCTTTTACATCATAGATTAGGACGTCTAGGTTTTTTGTATTTGAAACACTTGTTTCCATCATTATTTCATAATGACTCTTTGCATTTAATGAAGTTGGTTGATTAGCAAACATAAACACATCACTTTTCAACATTAACCTTGTAGTGGATCAAAACCTTTTTTTAGTCATTCATAATGATATCTAAGGTCCATCTTGTCGTAGTCGCAGGTTCCTTACTTTTACATAATGATACTTGTGTTTTGTTGGCCTATCTCTAAAATGAAAAAATCTAAACTAATCCCGAGTTTTTCACTGCTTCTATTCCATGGTGGCGAATATAGTAAATTCTTGGCGTGCATCCAAAGTCCCACATCGATTAGGAATGGGAAGGATTATGAATTGATAAGCATGGACAACATCAAATTAATATATGGTCTTTTGAGGGAGAAACCCAAAAACAAAACCATGAGGGTTTTTAGCCCAAAGTGGACAATATTATACCAATGTGGATGAATGGGTCAATGAGGTTTTCCAACAAGAGGTATCAGCGCCGGGTTCAGGCTTAACAGTGTGGTGGCTTTCAAACAAAATGGTGTGTTGAGGCCTTGGCAGATGATGCTTTACGTAAGGCGTGTGCCTGAATGCAATGAAAGATAAAGAAAAATCTTGTTTTGAGAGCAGGCTTGGTGGAACTTTGTTTGAGGGGGGCAGTGTTGGATGTGTGCCCAAAGTCTCTCACATCAATTTAGGAATGAGAAAAGGATTCTGAGTTAATAAGTATGGATAATATCTAATTGGTATGAAACCTTTTGGGGGAGAAGCCTAAAAACAAAACCATGAGGGCCTTGGGTTCAAAGCGAACAACATTATACAAATGTGGAGGGAAGGGTCTATTAAAGTTTCCCAACAATAAGGATGTCAAGGTTCTTGAAAGAAGATAATGATGACATGCAACACTAGAGAATTAGTTAATAAGTGAGGTGAGAGACCACGTTAGTGGAAGATAGATTGTTAGTTTTTTTAGTCCACTACATATTATTTTATTTTTATTTTTATTTTATTAATTAGATAATGTGCTAGCTTTTAGGATTATTTAATTAGTGGGGTCGTGATTTTTATTTGTATTTAAACTTTGAATGTTATTAAGTTGGGGAAGAGAAGAGTTTAATAAAAATTAGTCTTGTCGGAAGTAAGCATTGGAGGATTGCAAGATAATATGAGCCGTATGGAGTTGGGGGTCAATGACAAACTTCACTAATTAGAGGTTGCTATCAATAGGATCTTAGAATCCATATTACCAAAGTAAGACCCCACTGCTAGTCATGCTTTTGAGCGTAGTGAACATTCATCGAATAGGCATGTTTGAGATCAACTAGAAAGCACTTGTCCCACGTTCTCCTCTAAGTTGGCTAAACTCGAGTTCCCAAGATACTCTAGTGATAATCCCACAAAATGACTCATTCAAGTTGAACAATTCTTTGAATACTATAGCACCTTGGAGTCACAAAAGGTGTCTTTAGCATCCTACCATCTAGAAAGTGACACAAACCAATGGTGACAATGGCTTCGTCGAGCATATCAAGAGGAAGGAAAGGAAATTTCATGAGGCATGTTTGTGGAGGAGATATGGTCACATTTTGGGCCTACATATTGTGAAGATTTTGATGAATCATTATTTAAGATACAATAAATAGGGTCCTTACGGGACTATCAAAAGGAGTTTGAAACAAGGATCAAAATATTGGTAAACACGGATATATCGATAATTGGATTTTACAGATATATCGGAAATATCGGTAAAATATTGGTGAATATTTTTACAAAAATATCGGTTCAATTAAAAATTTTCATATCTTAATTATATAGATGATGAGAAATGATTCATATCTTAATTAAGGTAGATTAAAATAATATGGATTAGTAATTATTAAATTAAATATGTTATAGTTAATAAATTATTCATATATTATTATGTCAAGAGATATTATTATTTGTTTTAAGATTATTATACAAATATTAGATAGATAGAGGAGATTCAAAATATTGTATATTATAATTTTAAAATTTAAATGACATTATTTTATTTCTTTTCCTTTTCAAATTAATATTTGATTTAAAAATATTATAAGTTATAATGCAAATAAATATTATAATTAGGTGAAAGGATTTATGAAAAAAAATAAAATGAAGTGAACAATAATGTAAATAATAAAATATTCATAAATAATAAGAGATATAACGAAGTTTGGGCCCAGTATATAATAGGTCACGTCATTTGGCTTAGTAATTTGGAGGTGCTACCGCCCACAAACATTTTGGTGGGTTGAAACCCCGATAGCGATTTTGTAGCTTTAAGCAAGTTGCAAGTGAGATTGAAAATTTCACTGAAATATCGGAAAAAATCCGAAATATCGGCGAAATTAACGATAAATTGTTTGTAACCCACCCATTATTACTGATAGTTTTGAAATTTTGTTCCCTGGTTTGAAAGGCTATACAACGGTGGACATTTGGACACCAAAGCATATGACGCACACGGAGGCCTTAAACCTAAGATTGTTGATGGGATCATGATGTTCAAGCCAAAGACATTAAAGGAAGCCATTAGTTTGGCTAGAATGTGAGATGATCAATTGAACTGACAGGGTGAGACCAGCTCCCACATTTAATGTGAAACCAACTCCATCAAGAAACAACTCTCATAAGATGAGATGTAAAAAAGACATATTCAGGTCCCTGTTTTAATTGCAATGACAAATTTACTCCAAGGCATAGATGCATGTAAAGGGCCACATTTATTACTATTGAAGGGAAGTCAAGAGGATGAAAAAGGGGTCACTGATAATCAAAGGAATTCACTTTATGCTCTCATGAGATTAATTAAATTTAAAGATATTTTCATCAACTCAATCCTCGATGACAGAGTTTCTTAAAAAGAAAAGGGTAATGATAGGAGATAATGAGGATGTGCAACACTAGAGAATTAATTAGTCGATAAGTGGGGTGAGAGGACCATGCTATAGGGGAAGATAGATTGTTAGTCTTTTTAGTCCACTACATATTATTTTATTTTTATTTCATTAATTAGATAATGTGCAAGCTTTTAGGATTATTTAATTAGTAAGGTCATTATTTTTATTTTTATTTAAACTTTGAATGTTATTAAGTGTAGTGAAGAGTTTAATTAAATAATGCTATTCACCCTCAAATAGATTGTCATATCATTGGTTGATAGGAGATAATGAGGATGTGTAGCACTAGAGAATTAGTCAATAAGTAGGGTGAGAGACCATGTTAGTGGAAGATATATTTTTAGTTTTTTTAGTCCATTACATATTATTTTATTTTTATTTTTATTTTATTAATTAGATAATGTGCTAGCTTTTAGAATTATTTAATTAGTGGGTTCATTATTTTTATTTGTATTTAAACTTTGAATGTTATCAAGTCGGGTGAGAGAAGAGTTTAATAAAATCAATTAAGGTTTTATCTAACCTAAAGTTGATAATATTAAAGATTTATTTAATCTGAAATAGATAATCCTATCAGTTCTTTGCACAAATAAAGGTGCATAATACTTTAACTGTATTCTTTCATAATTTCTTACAAAAAGATGGATTCATTCATAGACGTTTTTGTGTGAATTCACCTCAACAAAATGAATTTTGGGATGAAATTTGAATCAAATGTTATAATAGTTTTCTGGAGATGCTGCATTTTCATTTATTAAAAAGGATAATTAACATGGATTCTTGATTACAAAGTTCCATTAAGTCATTTACAAGAATCTTATCCCAGTCATATATTTTCTATTCTATGTGAGCTAAGAGGTTTCCTTAATGTAGTAGCCGTTGTCTACAGTTCATAATCAAATACATTCCAAATTATATCCTAGGTCTCATAGATGCATTTTTCTAAAGGCTATCAAGACATTTTTCGATTAAATATGAATTTCTTTTACATATGCATGGAGTTTCTTTCTTCAACATCAACTATTTTTCATACACAATGCTTGAAAGCGCACTTCGCAATTCATCTATGTTAGCAGTGCCTGAGTCTCAACAGAGTAAAACTTAAGAAAATCCATTCTAAACTTAATATATTTGGAGCTTCCTTCTTCTGTGTCCTCAATCTCAATCAATTTACCTTGATCCTCATTTGATTATGGAGCAAATTTTGATTATTCTTAAACCATTGCAAAAATCTATCCTAAAAATATGTCCATCTCAAAAATTCAAAAAGCTCAGAATCTACTAGATTCTCATTCTTTGACACAAAATCTGTCAAAAGTTCCTCAAAATTTGATTCAAATTTAAACCCTATCAGTATCGATATTTTAGCCCCTCTTCCTTAGTTTTTCTATTTTTTTGGTTGCACTGCTATCACTTCAATTACCTTCATATTCGTATTTCAAAAAATATTAATTAAATGTAAAATAATGGGCACTTTTAAATTTTCTAAAATGTATCAAAATTTGACTTACTTTTGTCAAAGCCTTGGGTCTCATTGAAACTAAAGCTCTTAAACCAATTCACTTAAAAACAAGGTCTATGAATAAATTCATGAGTTTATAAGGTAAGGAAAACCCACATCACGAAATAAATTAGATCGAGAAGGCCCAAGATCACCTAAAATGTTATTGTGAGCTGTCTTGGGCTTTCTAACCTGGGAGTGTAGCAGATAAAAAACAATGGCATTTATGTTATGGGCATTTGCATGCGAAAGGGTTAAAGTTGTTGGCTAAAAAAAATATGGTTGTTGGGTTGCCAAAAATTGATGAACTTGATTTTTGTGAAGGATGTGTCTATGGGAAGCAAAGTAAAAATTCGTTTCCAGTAAACAAGTCTTTAAGTGTTTCTGCTTGTCTTGAGATAATGCATAATGATATTTGTGGTCTGATGAGTGTTGAATCTTTTGGAGGAAGTAGATATTTTTTGTTGTTTATCGATGACCATCAAATAAGATGAGTCGGGTATTCTTCTTTTGAAACATAGTTCAAACTTTGAAAATTTCAAGAAATTCAAGGTGTTAATGGAGAAGCAAAGGGATGTGATAAAAGTTTCATCGTATAGAGAAAATTTAATTCTAATGAATTTAATATTTGTTGTGAAGAAAGTAATATTCATGTGGAGCGATTTTACACCATACACATCAGAATAAATGGGTGCCGAACAAAAATTTAATCGTGGTGGAGATGGCTAGGAAGCATGATGGCAGTAAGTGGTATTTCTAAAGAATTTCGGGCAGAAAGAGTAGCAACAAGAAAATTTTCCTCAACATTTCACCTACAAAGGCAGTTAGAAATCAAACCCCGTATGAAGCTTGGAAGGGAAGAAAACCTCGGGTAGGCCACTTAAATTTTTTTGGTTGTATAACCTATGCTTTGGTTATTTCTCCACATTTTTCTAAACTTGATAAAAAACTGTTAAAAATGCATTTTTGTTATTATGTCCTCAATCCTAAAGCATATAGGTTGGCATCCCATAAGGGTAAAGTGATTATAAGCAGGGATGTCAAGTTCAGTGAAGAAGAAAATTGGATCTGGAGTAATAGCAGTGTGACATCAACAGTTCAAATTCCTGAAGTAGAATCCATTGACACACATGGTGATAATAGCTCAACATCAAGCCATTCCGCTCCACAAAGAAGCCCATCAACTCCAGTGAGCTCTTATTCACCCTCAAGCTCTTCCTTAGAGACCCCACCAAGGAAACTTCGAAGCTTAAGGGAGATATATGATTCATGTGATTTTGCTTTGTATGTTTCTAACTCTTTTAATTATGATGAAGCTGTAGAAAGTCAAGAGTGGTTGGGTGCAATGGAAGAGGAGATATTTTCCATAAAGAAGAATGAAACATGGGAGTTGGTTGATTTACCAGAAGGCAAGAATGTTATCGTGTTCCACCTTGAATTTATCACGCATTTGATGCTGATGAGCACCCACATGTAAACACAGCACGTTTGGTTTCAAAAGGCAATTTCAGCAAGGCATTGACTTTGAAGAAACTTTCTCACCTTGGCTCTCTTTGAAATCGTAAGGGAACACCCAAAAATTATACCTCTAGTAATTTTATGACATGTTTAGGTATAATAAAAGTCAATTATATTTTTTAAATTACACTATGTGAAAAGTAAAATGGTACTTGAAAATTTAGGGGACCTAATGACATTAAGAAAAGGTTATAATAAGATAAAGACATTTTGAGAAGTTGAACTCAAAATAGAAATGTGAAGAAGAATAATTTAAAAAGAAAAGGAGAAATTTAAGCCAAATGGCATTAAGAGAGCAAATTGTCTTCTTGAAAATAAGTTCTTCATTTTGGGTTTTAGGAGAGTTAGGGCACACGGTTGGGAGAAGAGCAAAATTTTGGGTTGATTTTCTCCATTTCTTGGTTCTATTTGTACATGTAAAGAGAAGGAAAGGAAGAAGTGAAGAAAAGGAGGGCTAGGTTGAAGTCTTCAAGAAAATCAAGGTTAGGAAATTCTTCAACCTCCTTTCTTGTTTGTTGTGAAACCATCCTAACCTAGCGCTCATTCATACTTAGGTTAGAAACCTCAACTCTTCAAATGTGTGTTGTTGGTTGGTTTGAGTTGGGTTTTGTGGTTTGTTTTGTTTTGGTTGGAAATTTGCGTGAAAGGGCAAAATGCCTTTATTTTTGAAACTGATGTTTTCTACTTTAAAGTATGATTACTTCGCCTAGGTAATATCTGTTTCACGAGGCAAAGGTCTACTACTTAAAACTAAACCCGAAGCCCCCAAAATTTCCAGCTTTCTTTCCTAAATTCATGCCATTCCCATTGTAGGTCCCTGCCTAGGCAAAGGTTCTCACGCCTAGGGCGGTAACTCAAGCAATTCTATTTTTGTTTCCTTTCTTCAATTAATTTTAGAAACCATCACCCTTTTGTTCAGATTTCCAAGGAGTGATAATTAGGTATGAAATTGGATTAATTAAGGATCTTAACAAGTGAAAAAAAAATTGTCTGTACATGTATACAAGTTATATGATCTTAATTACTAAATAAAATGTACATGACATGGATATAGGTATGATCCTCGCCGCCGAGGCAAAGACTTTGTTTTCTTGCCCTTATTTGCTTGCGTTATATAAATACAAGTATGTGATTAAAGAACGATATAACATGCTCTAAAACACATATAAGAGTATGTCTGCTTAAGACCAGATAATGAGTGAATATGCACTCTTGATTAGTGCTTCGACACTCTATTTACATATTTCTAAGATTCTTCTGCTATACGACACTCTACATAGTGCTACGATACCTTGCATAGTGCTATGACACTTTGTTACGTGGGTGTAGGCACGTTTCGTTGGTGCTTTTGACTCTGCTCGCGATTGTACCGCATCTTCTGGATACCTGTCGTGGTTGTGTCCCTTTCATTTATTGTTATCGGCCCATACAAGAAAAACATTTATACGATAAGTATCTCGAACAATGAAACATAAGAAATCGTGCAATCACTCTAATGTCGAGGCATAATTCAATTCTATTCTCAGAGGTACCGGGCAACTTATAATATGAGATTCGTTATGTACTCCTACCGAGATCGAACATTCGATATGCGACTATTTTACATATAATGAATTAAGGACCACCATAAGTGGTCATATATGTTATTTGTTCTTCCCACTGGGTTATAAGCCAAGACAAATGTTTCACTGGTGGTAGGTATTGAAGAGGTTGTCGAGACATCCCATTCGCTGTGTGGCCAACTCATCATTAGGAACTAATTTTATGTAGGTTTTTTTTACTCCTCGTTTTTGGGTGTAAATGTAATATTTTGAGAAAGTGGAATCAGGTAAATACAAGTAGTTGGATCATATATATGCACAGACAATTTAAAATACCACTGATGGGTATGTAGTCTTAGAAGCTTATGTCCTTATAAATTTAGTTTATTAAGTGGGCCTACTAATAACAATGTTAGATTAAGAAGTCTCGCTTGTGGCGCTCCCCCACCAAGTACTGCTTAGTAAGGGGTGTTACAAGAGAACCTTTCTAGCCTTGGCAGCACAATTGAATTTGTTTGTGTACCAGTTTGATGTTAAATCTACTTTTCTAAATGGTGATTTAAAAGAAGAAGTGTATGTGAGACAGCCAGTGTGGCTGAAAGAAGGATTAAAATAAGCACCCAGAGCTAAATAAAGCCTTATATGGATTCAAAGCAAGCTCCGAGAGTATATAATACTAAAAGAAGATTCTTATTTTAAGGAAAATGGGTTTGAAAGAAGTGAAATGAGCCAACCTCTATGTGTGAAGAAGAAAGGTGATGTTGATTTTGGTTTAAATGTTGATGACATGATTTATATGGGGTCCTCTGAGCATATTATTGTAGAATTTAAATTCAGTATGATGAGAAAATTTGAGATGTCAAACTTAGGCTTACTACATTATTTTCTTGGGTTTGAAGTGAACCAAAATTCAGATGGCATTTTTATTTCTCACAGAAAATATGCCACTGATTTGTTTAATCGGTTTAACATGTCAATTGTGCTCTTAACCTAGCTCCCATGAATGCTAATGAGAAACTTGTTGTTAATGATGGGACTGGTATGTCTAGAGCAAGGTATTATAGAAGCATAGTTGGTGGCTTGAACTACTTTCTCATATGAGACCCGATATAACATATGTTGTTAGTGTTTTTTTCTAGGTTTATGCATGGCCCAACAAAACACCATCTTGAAGAGCCAAGAGAACTGGTGGATATGCTGTAAGGATTCACGATTTTCACCTCGTACTTCAATGTGTCAAATTTCAAACTTTTTGCCTTACTGACAATGATCGCGGTGTTGTTCGAAGACAGGAAGACATGAAGAGTACTTATGGCTATATGTTTTCACTTGATAGTGGTGCTATTTCATGGAGCTCTAAAGAAGAAAGGCATAGTAGCCTTGTCATCACAAGTAGAACATGTTGCTACTACTACATCAACTCACCCACTTTTGGTTAAGGTGATCAAAGAATGATTTTCTCCAAGAGCAAGAAGGTGTGAATGTGATTTTAGATAATAGTGTAAAGCTGGCTTCTAGTGACAAAAATAAAAAAATAAAACTAGCCTTCCATAGTAGAACAAAGCACATCGAACCGGTCATTTTATTCGGAAATCTGTTGCAAAGAAACAATTGCATTGAAGTACTGTGGAACAAAACTTAGCAAGTCAATAGATATACAAAGTTTCTGCCAAGTGTTAAGTATGAATATTTCTCAGATTGCAAATGGGAGTAACAAGATTTGAAGCAAGTGGGGAGTGTTGAGTAAAGCACAACACTCCACTGTAGACTTGGTCCTTGGCTTACTTAATCAAATGAACAAATCGCTGGTCACGCATAAACCACTATTTTCACTTTCTATTTCAGTCATGTCGTTTTGATATTTAGTTTCACCACTTCTCCATGTTCTCGCGACACCATCCTCATTTCCTCATCCACAATCCACCAACTCCACATTCTATACCTGCTGTCTCAAAGTCGCGAACGTAGAACCTACGACTAGCTATCACCTTATTTAATCGCTTTGATTTATTTGAAGTAATTAAGAGATGATTATTTCAGAGCAAATAAAAGTTCAACAGACTCTATTCCTTTTTATCTTCATGCATTATTTTTTTTTATTCTTCAACAACCGTATCGTGAGCCTGTGTAATCAACATGTCTAATGACCTGAGAAACTCTGGCTGTCGCCCCTCCAACGGGGCGTCCGATGTGTGAGGGGGGAGATTGCTCGGGTTATCCCACACGCACAGGGAAAGGGTTGGGTGATGAGTTTATAAGTGCGAGGGAAAACCTCATCTCAAGAGCTGTGCTGGAATGTGAGAAGGCTCAAGATCACCTAACATAAATACAACTCTACTAGTATTTACAAATTTAAAATTAATAAGCCCTAACATAACTCCAAAATGTTTTCTAAAAACATAACTCCAAATGTTTTACAAAACTTTGTCTATGAAAGGTCACCTATAGGGTTTGTACAGGATTCAAATAAAGTTACCCAGATTTATGAAGGTCGAATTATATTATGGCCCTTGGTGAAATTAATAAGCCCAGCTCATGTGCATTTTAGTAGATATATTATCATATAACTAGAACTTGAATGTATTTGTTTAGATCATGGGAGGCGAAAAGAAAACAATTTCAAAGGAGTATGTTTAAGTTGGTTGTTATCATGGTTTTAAGAGGATTTTGCGTGCCCACATCTCCATCTCGAATAGCATGTATTTGGGACATTATACGAGACCCTCATACTAATAGGGATGTTGTTGAGTAGTTATTGATTATAGTGTACCAGTCTCTAAGCCCCACATGTTAGACTTTGGATGAAAACCCTATAATTAACAAGTCTTCCCAGACATGAATGTGAACTCCACCCTCGAATCACATCCTTGACTGTTACATCGAGCATATGCCTTGTATTCATTATCATCCATTCTTAGGAAGCTATATGTTTGACATTTCTTTACTTTAGTAATCTTATCTAGCACATAAATTGAAATTGCTTTGCTCCCTTGGACCAGGACTCCTTATGCATCAACATTTGAGGATTTCGCCCACAAGGTTAACTCTTGAACGAGGTTGATACCATTTGGGGAGCCTATGGACCTATCCCTTTCTACATCGGTATGATATATATTGTCCATTTGAATCCCTAAGGCGGCGCATGAATTTTCCAACAGCAAGAAAGAAAAAGTTTCTTGAATGCAAAAGATGAAGGGCTTTGGGAAGTGTGAGATTGTGATATAGAAAGAACTCCTCAATCCTGTGTTGTCCTTCATTTGTTTGTAGAAAGATAGGGAGGAGAAAGTAAAGCTAGGGTTTCAAAAGTTGGAAGATTTCAAGTCTCGAGAACTTCAATCCCAGTAAGTATCTCTTTTCCCCCTTGCGATTTTTTTTTTTTTTGGTAGTTAGGGTTAAAGTCTGGATTTGGCTTGGGACTCAGGCTTCTAGTTGAGCATCTACTCGTGATTAAATACATAACAAGATCTTCGTTTGGTTTTGATCTTTGATATATTACAGGTCAATTTTCAAACTCTTAGTTTGGCACAAAGGTTCATCGCTTAAATATGAAACCTAAAATATAAGAAAAGACCTATCTTGAGTCAAATTTATTTAGAATAAGAGTATTTGATGTGTTTTTGAATTATTTTTTTAGCTCTCGCACTGGAATTTGAAACTAAAGTTCTATGAGTTACAAAGATAATTTATTTCCTGAATCTTGAGGTTATTTAAAGTCTATATTTGCAGTAAATCCACTAATTTTGAGTTTAAAGAAATTTGTTAAAATTTGGAAAATTAAACCTATTGATCTTCTGAGCTTTTGGAAAAACCTAATTTATTTAAATTCAGCTAAAGACCTTTAGTCTTTAGGTTTATGAAATATTTTGGGACTCCTAAAGAAAAGAAAATAGGAAGTCTATAAAATATAAATTAAAATCAATTTGTTTATGAAGCAGGATATTATCACAATATTTAGAGGTGAATTTATGACTCCTTTGAAACTACCAGTTTGCTAATATCTTGAATGGTGGAAAGGGTCAATACAAGCACTGCTTATAAAATAAAATGTTTGCTAAAATGCTATATATGGATGAGTTTGGAATTTCTAGTTCTTTAATCACCGGATCAAATCGTATCTTATGGAAAGCTAGTTTGAGAATATTTTATATCATCAAAATTAAAGATTCGCCGAGGAATGTCGCACACATCTTCGCGTAATTAAGGCGCGGAAATATTTGTTTGGTTCATATGTTCCGGATGATGATTCTCAACTTATATCGACCCGCCATCTATGATCTCGCTCATTAAAAATAATGTATCAATAGATATGACCGTAAATGACCGCTTAATCAGCGGTACTCGCACCCCATATCTAGTCCACCTTGATAATTATAAACTTGACCCAAATGTAATGCACAGTCTGTGGTTACCGCGTGGGTGAAAATAAAATGACTTTTGTCGCGGGTTAAATAGTTGATATTTGTTGAAGGAAATAATGGCGAGAACCTGAAGTGTAGGTCTTTGGAACAGACATCAGCGGGTTATAATGGTTGACATTTTATTTCAAACAAATATGTTTTGAGAACCAATGCATAAGCATTTTGAATAAATGTTGTCAATGAAGTTCGAATAGATTCTGGCTGAAAAAAATATGATTTGAGAACCAAGAGTGTAAGTATTTTGGAATGACCCTTGTCCAGCGGGTTAGAATAGTTGACGATACATTTGAAAGCGAATATGTTTTGAAATGACCTTTGTTAATGTCGTTAATATTGTTGTTTTTTGTTTGATAAATATGATTTGAGAACCTTGAGTGCGTATTTTGGAATGGCCCTTGTCGATAGGTTAGAATGGTTTTATAACCTAACTGAGACAATATTTTGAGAATTGAAACCATAAAGCGTTTGAAATGACCCTGTATTTGGATCAGTTTTTATTTAAAGCAAATATTTTGAAAACCGCCAATTATATGTGTTTTAAAAATATTAGTGGATTAAATTATAAATAAGATTTGTTGAGAAACATGTAAATATGATGAATATCGGTTTGAAATGCTATTTATATCTTATTTATTTATTTATATGAAGTTTCAGAGGCTATATAGTGAAAAAAATATGTTATATCTCAATTTTGTGAATATATAATATTTGATTCATTGTATTAACATTCCTTATTGGGATTTAAGCTCACTTGCCAATGATCATTTTCAAGTACCATAGACCTTGGAGATGAGTGATTTTGGAAGCATGGATGAAAGTTAAGAACTATTTTAAATTAGAATGTTTATTTGGAAAAGACTTGTGGATTGTTGGACTTCTACTAATAACATAATCAGATGTTTACCAAACTTGTTTTGATGAATTTATAACTTACTAAAATATTTGTTTGAAAAATCGTTTTTGGAAAAAATTTATCTTGTTGGAAGAATGTTGGTTTGTGACATTTTGTATACTTTAGAAAGGATTTTATATCTGTTGAAATTTGTTTTAAGTGATTTAATTTTCTTGAAACATATTAGGGTTGACAATATTCATGTGAAAATTTAAATATGTCATTTGCATGTGGAGTTTTAGAGCCTTGTGTGAATGGATAATGTGCCCTTGATCGAAGCGGTTGCAGTTGATACGAATGGTATTAGAAACACAAGGATCACGATCTTGTAGACTTGAAATGAATAGTTGGGTTGGATTAACAGGTGAAATTATTTTGGTATTATTTTTATCTGACGGAACTTTCATTTAAGATTATTTATACCTTATATTTATTCATTCTAATATGACTTGAGATGATTGGTAAGAATAATATGTAGATTGACTTAGTACTCCTTGACCATTGGGAATTTGATGTGGTGCTGGGATGATTCATAGTTCCACCATATAATGGGTTGTTTAAAAAAAAAACAATTTATGACTTCCCACTTCCTAAGCGAGCTTGTTTTAGACCACCAAATGGAAATGATATATAGATGGATTATTGTGAATATCTTGTAGCATTGTAAATGATTTTTTCTTAGTAATGTTGTTTCTTAGAGCTTTGAATGCTGTGATGTGGCAGAATATTTAAAGTTTAGGAAAGACATGGTCTTATGATTGAAATTCGAAATTTATTGGAATTAATACATGACTACTCATCAATTTACTCAGAGAAAGGACTTAAGTTATCTTTGTACTGAGTTGACATCAGAAATGAGTTAAGTTTGTTTGGTTTAATGACTATGTATATGGCTTCCTAGAGTTAGAAGAACAAATTGGTAATAACTCTTTTTGTTTATTAAATATAGGTTTCAGAAGTTGTTTACCTTCATCTTGGTTTGGGTGTATTTCTTACATAAGATGAAGTGTATTGTAACTTTTGAATATTGAAACCTTAAAGATAGAAACACCTTCTTATGATTTGAAGTTGGGTAAAAATGGTTTTTCACGCTGATTTTGAGACATTTTCTTTCTAGTGACTTATGAGATATTCATAGATCATGAGATTTGAAATTTTGTTTTCTTAAAAAAGGATTCGGCAAAAATAAAGAGATTGGATATAATTATTTAGGGAATATGATGATAGTATCAAAGCATTAATGAAACAGGCAGAATCTTGTAGTTTAAGTCTTGAGTGAGAGAGTATTGATCCTTGGGTTTATTGAAAATGTTATAAAATTGTACCCCATGATTTGAGATGTCTTCTGAAGTATTTGTCATAACTTTGGGCACTATGAAGTACTATATGTTTGGAATATCTTATTTCTTCAAACTTATTCGGAAAAATTAAGATACCGCAAGAATAATTTTCCAATTAAGTTGTTTCAGATAATCAGATAAAGAATTAACTTTGTTTAATCAAATGATGAAATCTTGAAATTCAGGACTAGAGTTGATGTCTTAAATCGTGAGACATAAAGAAAGCTCTTAGATAGTTGTGGCTGGAAACCTTTATTCCACTCCCCTGGAAATCTCTCATCTTCAAAAAAAGATCGAGATAGTTTGGTGATCAATATGAAATCTAGTCCTTGCATGATTTGTAACCAGAGTTTAATATATTATACTGTGGACGTTTACAATAATAGTCAATAAGTGCAAAGTGTTTATTAATCAAGTGAATGGAAGCTTTGCCAGGATATGGCGATGAATTTTCGGAGCTTTGATTGTTGATAACCTTCATTGTAATAGTTGGTTTTGATGAAGCTTCATGCTTTTCATAGCCTAGTCTTTTTGTATCAGGGAAGTTTGAAGATAACCGTGAATCATCTGCTTTGAAATTACTGTGATAGGAGTTCATTGTTTTGCTAATAGCCAAAGTACTAAGTTAAGTTTAATGTAGCTTCCATACGCTTGGTTGATGATGATTGGGAGGTAATTCAGTTTTGAAAATATCTTTATTTGGAGAGATTAATGTTTACTGTGAAAATAATTAGAAATAGATATCTTACGTTTTAGATTAGTTTCTCATAATAATAGTTTACTAAATTAACAAGAAGATAGTCTTTAAATCTGGTTTGTGTTGGAAATAGATGATGTCTATTCGTTATGATGTATTGGAAGAACTTTAAGACTGAGAACTTATTTTAAGTGATATTAAATCAGTATAGTCAAGAAAATTCAGTACGCATGTAAGTTCAATATGACTATGTAAAATCTTGAATTGATTGATGATTTTCAACCTAAATGAGGAGTTTGTTTATCAGTTATAATGGATTAGGAAAAAAAAGATGTCTTGTGGCATAAGGGACTCATGATGTGATAAAAAAAATAGAAACAAGAAAAGACATTCTAATTTCTATTCAAAAAGACAGTGCCATGGTTGTGACTAACTTTTATGAGAAAATCATAATACCATGTTTTCTAACGAACCACAAAAAAGGAGTTTTTTGTAATTTTAAAAGATGAAGGGGCTTTAGGAAGAAAATGTACAATTAGCCAATATAACCAGAACTCTAGCTCATATGATCCATTCTTATTTCATTATTGCAGAGAGAGGAAGAGAGAATCAAAGGGTTAGTTTCCAAGATTGAGATTTCAGTATCAGACTTCCGTCTGATATCTCTTTTCCTCTTATTTTATTTTACATAATTAGAAGGGTTTTAAAGTCCCCAGATTTGAAGGATTCTGAAACGCTTAAACGCAAATTTGATACAAATGATTGAAATGTAAAAGCAGAATCTTGGTTTGGGTTGAATCATTTGATATATTTGGGTGGGTTTTCAAATCTTCGAATCTTAGTATTTAGCTGGTTTCTAACTTCAATAAATTTTCAGAAATGTAAAAATGCCAGTGATAAATTTGTTTGGAATAGTCGTTTGATATTGTTTGAATGATTTGGAGCTACTGGCTGTAAATTTAAACCTAAAAGGATTCCCACTATAGTTACAATAACATTTATTATAGATATTTGAGGGTTCAGCTAAAATAATATTTTTATGGTAAATCTACAATTTGCAGTTTAAAGATTGATCTGAATTTGAAAATTTGTGAATATTAGACTTTGAGGAAAATATCCTAATTTGTTTAAAATTTCTAAAGCTAAAAGCTGGTGCCAGGTTCTATCTTTGGATACAAAGAAAATGTGGTCGCAAAAACCTGGTGAGAGAAAGAAATATTGTTTCATCTAACCAAAGATATTTAACTCATAATTCTCTTTTTGAAACTTTGCCGGTTTTGCCTCATATCTTGAATATTAAAATTAAGGTCAATAGTTTTCTTAAAACAAATATTTTCTTAACATATGAATATAGGTTTTTGGAATTTTAGTTATTTAAATCATTGTGGGATCGATCGATAGTTTTATGTTAAAATAGTTAGAATAATTTGATTTATGATTGATATAGGTCTATCTGACTACTACTATGTTTCATGAAAAACCTATAAATCTCATGTTCTGGAACCTACATGAAGTAAAATGACTTTGTTTCATGTCTCTGTTAAAATGCAGTTCGACAGGAATTATATTGCATGGTTAAAGTTCTTATTATAATATTCAAATACCATGGTCAAAATTTTGATTCATATCATTGTTTAAAACTAAACCACGACCATTTTCTTATAAAATCGATCCGATCAGGCGTGCAGCCACCGAAGCGCTCTGCCGCACAAATGGTGTTTTACCAACGGGGTGATATCAGCGATGATGAATCTACCAACTCGGTTCCGCTAATGCCGTCATGATGAATTAAATGTTACACGCATCAATCGTCGGTGAATCTGCCGAATGTCACCACATTGTATTTCCATGTCACCGAGTGCCACAGACTCTCACGCTGCTAAAAGCCCGTGCAGAAAATAAATCTCGTCTTCAAACCAAGACAGCTAGTTCATAGAAAACACCTCTGCCGGGGTTTGGTGAAGAACATTAGGACCACTCTCAAGGCGAATTCGTTTAGGAGACTTTCCCGACAATCATGGTCCTGGTTGAGATGTGATCGTGGATATCCTCCAGGCCAGTTCTCCAAAAAATATCCTGTAGAAATTCTTTTCACCTGCTGTAGTAGTTTTGGAAAATTCAGCTGTCTTGACTCACTCATTTACAGAGTTGCAGTTTTTCCTCGAAATGCATTGCCCATTCAACCATTTATACAGCGCACATGTCAATACATGTCATGCATATTGACGCAATTAATCATCACCTCATGCTAACGCCAGTTTCAGTGCGGTGGCGTATTCGGTTCACGAATTCCGGTCGTTACACCAGCAATTTTCATTTACACATAACGTGGACGTTTTGATTGGTCATGCAAACGGACTGGTTGCGTCCCGAAAAGCGAAACGATGGCATTTGTCAATGACGACCGCTCGCGCTTAACCGGTTCAACACCGACGATTATGCGGCGTGCCGGGCGCCATTCCCATGAAACACCGTTTAAACCATAGTGCGCTGCTGGCGTTGACGTTGGACTGTCGGCGACGAAATTTTCGCGATTGGTCTGGTGCGGGGGCGGTCGGCGACCTCGTACCGAATCAAATAGCAATGACCGAAGCATTAACGAGGGTAAAGCAGTGGGACCAGAGCTTCGTCAGCGGATTTTGTAGAGCTGACCAATGCCCATGGCGACCGATCCGTGTAGTGAATAACTTTCGCCTGCGGCTGAAATCGGTGTCGATTGGTGAGATCTTGGAAAACCATCCCTTCTCTAAAATAAAAAACCTAAACTCATTCTATCTCCGACCCTTCACGTTTTGATCTCTTCTTGGAGAAGTGATCATATTATAATTTTGTCTTTTTCTCAGTGATTTTCAAATATCTTTCTTGTATCTGTTCATGGATTTTGATGGCTTTGAAAACCTCTGCCAAGGCGTCCGTTTAATATACCTCTATATGCATGTCACGTGAGTACATGTTATCGGTGAGCTTTTATCGCATGCATATCTCTCTGAAGCCAGTTTTGACCTTTTTAGAGCACTAAGTGCTCAGAAAAATACCGCAATTGAATCACGAATTAAATAAAGTCGACGTGTTCGGTTGAAGATTCGGTAATGGAATCGTTGCGTCGTAAAGATCCGTACCCAGTTCGCTGCGAAATTCGATTTTACGCGTTTTCGAAGTTGGAATACTCGCGGATCTTATTCGATTAAGATGAAGTTGCGGATATACCATTTTATTGGCGAAATTAAACGCGAAATTGCGACTTTGGTTTCTTTCGATCGGTGGTTATCGGCGAACGATATGATGCCATGATGGTGTAAACTTTTCAAACCAAATGCAATACGTCGATAGTGGCGTAAACGCGACCAAATCGACGCATCGCATCGGATATCGGCACCGACGAATATGATATATGTCGCCGGCGGTTATCAACCGTTAATATCGCGGTGCGTTCGATGGTATGACCGAATCGACGCTGATCGAACGAATGTAAACTAATAAATGGTTGCAATGGTTGATATAATGGATAACTTATCGGCTTGGATTGAATCGTTGACGTTTGTTGAAGAAATACGAGAACTAAAGTATGACGCGGGATGTTATACATCAGCGGAGTTCCCTCATGTTTGTTGGCATTCTCATTTCAGAAAGCAATCCATGTTTTGAGAACCGCCCATAGCGTTTAATCATTATTGTTGTCGGCGTAATTGAAAGTTTAAGAACAAGAATATAAAGGTATTTTACGAATAACAAATCAGCGGTTGAATCGTTGACGTTCTTGATAATATCATTTTGAGACCAATTCATAAAGTGTTTGATGACCGCCATTATGAGTTATAAAACAAATCATCGATTTAAAGAAACCGAAGTGTAAGTATTACTGGGTAGTACCATCGCGGTTGAGCAGTTATATTATTTGAAATAATATATTCCCCGAGGCAAATCGCGCTGGCGTTTGAAATGGTCATGTCGTGATTAAAATGTTAAATATTTTGTTTACGAAACAATCATTGCCATCTATGAGACCATATGTATTATTGAAATATTTGTAGTTTGATCATCGAATCATGAGATTGTTTGAAACTTTCAAAATCTGATGAACATTGGCGTGAAACTCTCATTTATAATATATTGTTGTATAAGAAAAGGATTTTCAGCCAGTTGTGAAAGAAAAAGTTGTGCATCTCGTTTGTGAGTCTCAAAATATTTGATCAGTAATTCATATTAGCTTTTGTTATATGGGCTTCGGAGTTCTATTTCATTGTGGTGATGTTGGTGCCTGGACCTTGGCGATAAGTAGATTTTGATCACAAAACATTGGTGAGATTAAAGAACTATTTGAGTTGAGACATTGGGAAAGACTGGGTTAATTGTTCCTTTTGTACCACAGAATCGAACTGTTGCAAACTTTTGTTTGAAGGATTTATGTTTGCTAGAATGTTATGTTTGAAAAATTGTTTAAAAAGTATCTATTAGAGAATCTTGGTTTTAATGACAATTTATTATATATTTTACAAATATTTTATATGATAAATTTGAATTTAAATCAGTTTAAATTTTCACCAGAACTTGTTCAAAGGATAGTAAATTCTGGTAATTTTGAATCTTATTAATTTATATGATTTTGAACATATACTGAATCTCTGATAATACCCTTAGTAGTTGAGTGTTACATAACCTCATAGTTTCATGCAAACCTCTTCTAAAAGATTACCTTAATGAGAATCATTAATACCATTTATTAATTATAATAAATCTTCTTTCATCTCTACTTCATAGGACTTAA
This sequence comes from Tetrastigma voinierianum, assembly GCA_016808115.1. NCBI lineage: Eukaryota > Viridiplantae > Streptophyta > Magnoliopsida > Vitales > Vitaceae > Tetrastigma > Tetrastigma voinierianum. The sequence continues at coordinate 31,158 of JAEQBH010004949.1, forward strand.
CAGATGTATCTCGGTTTCGCGGACTCATCTCGGTGCACCAGTTCACACGGATATATGGAAGTGTGGTGAATCATACTACATGAATAATAAATATAATAATTTATTATTGCTTGATCAATATAGCTGGTGGATCAGTGCGGGTTCAATCAGTGAGGTTTGAATATAAAATATATCCGACCATATCTCAGTCGCCATGGAACCATATGCGGATCTTTTGCGAAAGAATTAGACTGGCGTGTATTCTGAGCGATCATTCGTGATCTGGTTGACGATGTGGCGACCTCTCCGGATGACCAGTAAAATCATGGTGTGGCGTGAATCGTGGGATCCTCTCGGAGATATATCAGCGGATATCGGATGTTTTCGCTTGCTTCCAACTTTCAACTTCAAATCAAAGATGACGCGAGTTTGAGAAGGAAACTATATAATCTGATATTACGGAAGATGACCTTTGCAAACATGGAAGGATATCATGGAAGGCATTTTAAGAGGTTTGTTTGAAACACCGGGGATTCTCAATCTTCTGACGCCGATTATTATATTGGTTATCTCATCTGACGCCAAAGTGTATAATATGCCGTGTAACAACCATGACTTTTTAAATTGCCAAGAAAAACATTGTGTTTTATCTGTTTGCAGTGATGATGTTTGATTAAAGTAAAAATATGATTGACATTAAGAAGATTTAATTTATTGGAAGGTGAAGATCATTAATGCACCAGCAATGGCGTATATGTACAACATTTAGACAATGAGATTACTTGAATAATTTCTGAAACAATTGAAACTTAAAGGCTATCAAAATAATATTCTTGACATTTGAAGAATTCAGATATCGAAACTTCTTTTACTATTTCAAAAGTTTAAAAGTTGAAATATTTTAAAGAATATTGTGAGCATTAAAAATTAAGAGTATTAAAAATCTTTTGCCATCAAATTTTTAAAATTTTTAAAATTAATTTTGACAACAAGTGCATTGCGCATTTAGATTGCGCGTTCATCTGGCTGATGACACTTGGGTAAAGGGACTTAGCCTCTTGATCTTGTTGCGAGAAAAATCATAGTTTCTGGTGTCTGAGTGGGTCTCCTCAGTTGGTTAGCTTCGGCTAATATAACACAGATCCGATGTTTGTTTGAAAAATTGACAAATGTGACATATATATCCCACTACCCTTCATTTTCTTTCTTTCGATGAAAAAATGCAAAAAAAAAAAAAAGTCAAGGAGTCAATCAAAATAAAACCTGTCATTCAAAGTCAAGAGGACAAATCAGGCCAAACCATTAGCGAAACGATGCTTAGATATATAAAACTTTTAGTTAGTACGAATTGTTTACTTGCAGCTCACCAACCAGACCAGCTCAGTTTTTGAATTGCAGAATTCTGTATTTTATTTATAGTCTTATTTATACATACTGTGCGAATTATCAATTACAGTTTAAATTAAGAATTGGTTTGATTTACAAAAAACTTTTTGAAAAAACTCAAGTTTGAACTTTGACCCTTCACCTGATTTCTTGGATTTGAATTTTTGATAAAAATGTGTATGTTTTACAAAACAATATTTTTTGTAAGGCAAACATAAATACATGAAACTGCAAAAAAAATGTTTTTGTCTATAAATAAGTTATTTTTCAAGAAATAAAAAATATGGAAAGGATCTAGTTAACTCAGTTAGGATAAACAGTGTATTTAAATCATTGATGATGCTCTTGCCTTTCAATGTGAATATAGAGATAGAAGAAGATTCAAGATTGTTCTTTTTAGCCTGAATTTTCCCAGAACACCACAATGCCCGAATGTGCGCCTGTGAACAAAGATGAATATCAATAATTCAATCAACTGTTTCAGTCATATACATGCATTGTTGAAGCATGATATTTATAATGCCAAAAACCCTGCAGTTTGAGAGGCTTTTGGAGTTGATCATTCGCATGCATCACCCCAATATTAACGAGTATTGTTTGTTCGAGGACATGGCTTGGCGAATTCTCAACGATCTTCAGTCACATATCCGAGATCCAATGTAACAGTGTTATTTGCGTCTATTAAACAGTCGGCCCATGAAATATCACCATATATATTCCTCCTTAGTTTTATCAGTTTATAATCAAAGAATAACACTAACACTGGCCGACCAAGAGCGGCTGGATACATGAAGTATGTTACAAAAGTCTTAATATCAGCGGTTGCAAGAGGAGAAAGAACCTTAGGTGCTCAACTGGATCTTGGGATAATCAATCATCATTCCCCCAACACAACACACCACAACCCCCAACATAGTCCAGCTCACCTTTATAACTATGGATCATCTCTCTGGATGCTGTGGAAAAAAGTTAATGAGACATGTTGGCTAATATTTGTAAACTGTTTTCCCCCAAGTTTTGATGATTTATGGAGTACTGTTCTGGCGAATCGAATTTATATAAAAATGTTCGCAGTTTAATACAATAAGATTTGTGTTTGTGCAGGGCGATCATAGTTTGAACGAAGCGGTCGTGGAGGGACATTCTCTATAAGGAGTTGTAATACAATGGCTTCAGTGGGAGGAACAAGCTTGGAGAAGGAGGTTTTGGAGTGTCTGCTAGGGAAAAACCTGACGGCCTTCAGGTAAGTACTTCTTTTAAATAATAGTGGATCTTCTAATGTTTCATCTGGAAAGATTTATTTGGTTTCAAATATGTGTGAATGGCTGTATATGTGAAAAGGATTCAGAGGCCATAATGAACTCAAAGTGTACTGAATGAGTTTGATAGAAGTGGAGGAAGTTCTTGGAAAGTTCGTCACAAATTTGTTGGAGTCTAAGGAGTTATTATTGCAGGGACTGATCAACGCGCCTTATAGTTTATGATTTGTCTAATCTAAGCCGCTCTCATCTCCATGGTCAATATTCCCGTGGAAGTTCAACTAGACTGGATTAAGAGGATGAAAATCATAATCAGCTCTGCTGAGGCCTACCATAAGCACCTCTATACTCTATATCTATCCCTGTATTATATTTACTCATTTCTTAATAGCTAAAAAAATATAGAAAAAGAGACTTCTAAATTCCATTTTCATATTATCACTAATCAATTGATTACACTATCCTTCATGTAACGTATTTTCTAAATAACATAGCGTGTGATTATAAATTCATTTCCTAGACGTCAACAATTGCATTCATGTATTCAAGAGACCAGTTAAAAGTCTTTCGCAAAAAGATGCTGATATTTTCATTTAAAACATGGGTAACTTGTGTTTCCCCAATTTGATTTGGGAATAATGGCATAAAGAATATAAAATACATGATTAAGCGAAGGTTTAACAAAAGATTGTGTTTCTGGGTTTATAATTATCCCAAATTATTATCTTCAATATATAAATTATATGATCTTATCTTAATGCTGTAAATGTATTATCATCTTGAATAGTGATATATAGTAGCTATCTTTATCTACAATTAGTATTCATATTACGTCGCGACGTAATTATTCATGGCTTATACATGTATTTTGCATTATTTATATCATTTTTAGAATTGTTCTTAAATCATTATTGGGAAAACACAAGTTTCCCTTAAAATTTTATTTCCTCGTCTCTTTTCTGCCACTTTTCAAAGATTTCTGTAGTCGATAGTACTTATTGTTGGGTTTGGTAGACATCATGGCGTCCTCAGATTAACATTAAAACACTACAATTTGATGTAACTGTACATTTTTGGGAGCCTTTTGGAGCAGCATGAACAGTAACATCATTATTCCAACAAATTAAATTAAATGATGGCAGAGAGTAGTAATACTAAATTAAGTGTTCCAAAAAGCGCCTTATCCTGTGACTAGAAACCAACGAGGTAGGCATTAATCTATTTGATGCTGCTAGGTACTTGCATCATGAGGTGACACCCCACATCATTCACAGGGATATAAAGGCAAGTAATGTGCTTCTGGATTCAGATTTCGAACCTCTGGTTGCTGATTTCGGGTTTGCGAAGCTAATCCCAGAAGAGCGTTAGCCACATGACAACTCGTGTTAAAGGGCACTTTGGGGATACCTAGCTCAGAATACGCCATGTGGGGGAAAGGTTCCAGAGAGCTGCGATGTATAAGTTTCGGAATTCTATTATTAGAGATTGTCACTGGAAAAAAACCTATAGAAAAGCTTCCTGGTGGAGTTAAGAGGACGATAACCGAATGGGCTGAACCTCTGATAATGAAAGGGAGGTTTAAGGATCTTGTGGATCCAAGGCTTCGGGGGAACTTTGATGAGAACCAACTGAAACAAGTGATCAATGTTGCTGCCTTATGTGTGCAAAATGAAGGTGAGAAGCGGCCTAACATGAAGGAAGTTGTTAGCCTTCTAAAAGGTTATCAGCCTAATAGCAAAGTGACACAAATGAGAATGGAAAGCGTAAAATATGGGGAAGAATTAGTGGCATTTGACCAAGGTGGTGATGACGATGATGATGATGATGATGAAAGTAAAGGGTATGGCGTTTTTGGTGCCATGGAAGTGAAGAGGATGCCTGAACCAGATCGCATTCGCCGTGGAGACAGAAGAAATATTATATGACATGATCTCCATGAATGAGTGGCTTCACTTGCATGAACACAAACTCCATTTTTCCTTTTTCATGGCAAAATCAATGGTTATGGGAAGTTCTTAATTAATTTTCTCCTGTTTACGAATTTCTTAGTGATGGAAGTGTGGAGATACCAAATATATATTTTAGTTTACTTGTTGTCTTACGTTTTATGATCTTATAATGCATGAATTTTATTGTAAATTCCACAATGGAGACAATAAAGATTAATAAGAAATACTATTAGAGTATATTTAGGTTTTCATTTTATTGGTTTTATGTTTTTACTATTTTGCCCTTATATTGGTATATATATATACCTCAGATCTTTTAATAATAGTATCAGAGCGTTAAGTTTAATAGCAAAAAAAAATAAAACCCTACCCTAGTCGTCGCCATCGCCCATCATGATCCAGATGATCGTCTTGGGCGTGCAAGCACATCTTGGTTCTCGAACTCCTTCTCGAGATAGCAGATGTTCTTGCACGATCATCATTCTTCTCAATGACCGAAGAATCTTCTTCCACCATTACCGTCATGCCTCCTCGTCGTCCGACCATCTTGAACGGGACTGATACGTCTCAAAATTTAATTGTTCTCAATGTCAATGTTCAGACATCGCTAAAACTCACATCCACGAATTATTCTGCGTGGCTGCTCTAATTCACATCTCTGTTCGATTATGATTTACTTGAAGCTGTCGAAGCTTAAAGCGAGTAATCTCCGTGATGATAACTCTGCCCAGATGCGCGTCCCTCCACTGTCGGATCATATTCTCTAGCTCAGACAAGATTAATTACTTCTCAATGCGATTGTTAGGTGCATGTCTGCCACCCTAGTGTGGCTTATCTACCTCTACCATCTGCGTCTTGCGTAGATTGATAAAAAGGCGTATGTCTCTTTCACATGGACAAATCATGACCCATTGCCAGAATCTTGCCGGTCAGCCGCCGAGGTAATCGGTATTACTAGTATCTCAGAGATGTAAGTGCTGATAATGGATTCCCTTGCCCTTATGGATATCTTTATTGACTTTGATGAGCTCTCCATCCGTGTTTTAAATGGACTTAGACCGACCGACTCACACTTATCCCATGCCCTACAAGTTCGGGATACTCCAATTACTTTTGAGGAATTGTTTGAGCAACTGCTTAGTTATGAGGCCCAAATGAAAATTTCGGTTCCTTTAGCACCGCCCGCCTCCACTCCGGCCACTGCCTTGGTTACTTCGAATGGCCCTTCATCACATCGTGGGTCGAACAACCATGGCGGACCCGGAACATATAATCAATCTTGATCATGGCTACTTGGACCTCCCCTCGGAATACCAACTAGTTACTCCTCTATTGTCTTTGCGACATCCATCTCCACCGACCCAGCTCGGGCACAGTCGCTACCTTGGTGTTGTTAAATTTGTGGTATAACCAGTCACTCTGCTCGACAGTGCGATTATCTATCCACCTCGACACTTGCATATCTTCCACCAACCCTGCCAGAGCTCAACGCCCGGCCTTCACTGCACTTTATACCCACATTGCAATCCATTACTCTAATCCTGGTAATTCTTTGGATTGGATTGTTGATTCGGGAGCCTCTCACCCCATGTGACCACAGATCTTGATACCTCGACCCTTCATGAGTCGTACACCGCCTCTGACTGTGTTCTTATTGGTGATGGCGCAAGTTTTTATATTACTAACATTAGCTACTTGTCACACTACCTCTCTCACTACCTTTGTATTAAATCTTGTCAATGTGTTACATGTGCTATGATAATACAAAAACCTTATTTATATCTCTGCACTTTGTGCCGATAACCCTATTAATGTCCTGTTTTTTTACTATTTCTTTCAAGTGCAGGATTGTCACACGGGGGTCACTTTGGTTCGCGGGCAACGTAGAGACGGTGTTTATTATTGGCCGAAGTTAGTCCCACTTTGGTCTTCCACCTTAGTTCTGTCTTCTTCAACTTGATCCTCGTTTTCCGCTATCTCTATGTGGCATAATCGTCTAGGTCCTTTGTCTTTACATATTTTTTGCAAATTTCTAAGTGTTACAAGCCTTTCTTTCATAACATTTATGTTCCTTTTCTTGTAACTCATGCAATATTAATAAAAACCATAAGTTACCTTTATCTAAATCAAGCATTACTTCTTCCTCTCCTCTTGATATCATTTTTTTTTATGTTTGGACCTCATCTGTTTCATCTTCTTATGGTTTTAACTACTATGTTATTTTTGTTGACCATTATACAAAGTATATTTGGCTTTACCTGTTATGTCGTAAATTGGATGTTCTTTCAATCTTTGTCACCTTCAAGAAACTTGTTGAAAACTATTTTACCATCGCCATTAAAACACTTTACACAAATAATGAGGCTGAATTTTTAGCCCTTCGGACTTTCTTGCGACCCATGGTATAACCCATCTCACTACACCTCCCTACACTCCTGAACATAATGGGTATTAAGATATCGACATTGTGTGTCAAAAGCAGGTCTCCTCTGCCTTCAGACATCCATCCCTCTCACTTTACGGTGTGTGCATTTGCTATGGTTATCCCCATTTAATAAATAGAATGCACAAAGTTGATCTTTCCCTTGGTTCGTCTTTTGAAATGTTATTCAACAAAGCTCTGGAAACCCACTCCCCAAACTCCTTATCTTCGATTGTTTATATTTTTTTTCCCTAGTTAACGTCTATTCTTCCCCTGAACTCGATCCCAATTTAGTCTTGAGTCTTTCTCATTTCTCCTCCTTTCAGTACCTTTCTATTTTGACCTACCCCCCAAATCTTTATGTCGTCGTATCAGTTTGTGGAGCAGGCACTCTCGTTAAACTACCTCTACCTCTGCCACACCGAGTAATGAACCTGAGCTACGCGCCCCAGCCCCCTCACCCGTCCTGCTTGTAGTACATCTCTACCCGTCTGGTCGACCTCACCCATTCTTGCATTAGATTCTGTCCCCCTGCCTCCTCTCGTAGGGTTGCATCTCTCCTACCCGTACCATCGACCTCCTCCATTTGCAACGTTCATACTTCATCGCCCTTTAGTCCTCCGTGGCTTTGTCATCCCTTCTTGGCCGTCACGATTCCCCTGAGCTTCTCCATTCTGGCGAATTTGTTGGGTCGCACCCTTCCGCCCTCCTGGTCATACTCCCTTCCCCTTACCCATTCCCACCAACTTCCCCACCAATCCACCTTCTCCCTCTCCCCCATTAAACCGTCATCCCATCTGAACCCCTCACAAAATGTCATTATCAAACCTCATTTCGAAATTTTCCTTTACTACTATCATTCGACTATCGTGAACCTGTCTTTGTCACTTTAAGCTCTCTAAGATCCCAGGTAAAGAGTTAAGGCGATACGGGGAAGATATGATGCTCTTGGCCGAACAATACTTGAGCTACAGTTCTGAGATCGGACGAATATAGTGGTCAACAAATGAGTGTTTCGCATCAAATAAAATCCTGACAGCTTTATTGCACGGTATAAAGCTCGCCTTGTTGCTAAAGGCTTTCACCAATAGATGGGCACTGACTTTCACGAGACCTTCAGTCCCGTGATAAATCTCATCACCGTCCGTATTGTGCTTAACATTGCACTCAATCACAAGTAGGGAATTCGTCAACTTGATGTAAATAATGTCTTTCTCAATGGGCATCTTCTGGGAAGAAGTCTATATAAGCCTGACTACAGGGCATCTGAAGCATTGATTATCGCATTAGTTTGTACCTGAGAGCTATTTATGAACGAGCGAAGCTCGCGAGCTTAGTACCAGGAACTCTACACCTTCTTGCTCTCTCTTGGCTTTGTCAAATCCTGCGAGGACTTGTCCCTCTTTGTTTACTCTCGTGGTAATGCGCTCATTTATTTCCTTTTTTATGTTGATGATTTGATTATTACAGGCAATGACCCCTCCCTTATCAACAATATTATCCGGCAACTTGACTTTAAATTCTCCACAAAGGATCTTGGGGTGCTATCATTCTTCTGTGGAGTTGAGGTTTTGGCCACTTCAACGGGTCTTCCACTATCTCAACAAAAGTATGTTATTGATCTTCTAATCAAACATAACATGTTAAACTCCAAACCTGTTGTAACGCCCCAAAAATACCCTAGAATTTTTATAATAATTTTTATTATATATTCTGGGTATGAATTGAGTCAAACTTGGGCTTTTCCGAGGAATTTGATAAATAAAATGTAAATTGAAAGAGTGAGCATATGATTGAATATTATGTGCTAAAATAAGAAAGTGATTGAACTGGAAATGCTTGATGAAAAAGAGATGGCGATGGAAATTTGTAAAATAAGTTAAAAAAGAATTGGCCAATGCTTAAATGTTAATGTGAAATAAATGTCTAAGTGAAATAAAGTTAGAATGTCAAAAAATAGAAAATGGGATTAATTGGGTGGCAAAGCAGGAGCGCTATATAGCTTAAGTGACTTAAGACAAAATGAGAAATGATAAAAGTGTGTAGGCGAGCAAGGTGCGCTAGTGGGTTTATAAAGACCAAAAATGTGGTCTTAGGGCTCATTTGAAGAGCAAATCTCGTTTTTGAGGAAGAGGAGAGGAGAAAAGGGAGAAAATCTAGGGTTTGCCAGGAGGAGTGGCTTAGGTTCAGCACTTCTCATTTCTTGCTCTAATAGACCAAACAGCATCTGAAGAGATTTGAAGAGGTTCGAGTAAGAAAAATCAAAGCCACAACCTCATATATTTTGATTTGGATTTTGGAAAAGCCTAACTTGAGAGAAAAAGAGTTTTATTGATTCTAAACCACTTTTAGAGTTGTTTTGAAGGGATTCCGTAATTGGGTTTTTGATATGGGACAATTGGAAAGATTAGTAAATGAAAAATGAGTGAAATGCAAAATCCGCGTTTTGGGCAAAAAGCTTAGTAAGTGTCTGGTCTGAGTTGAGTTATGCAGAGTGCGGGGATGCGAAGAGAACTTAGTGGTGCAGGTACGAAGCTCAAACTGTCAAAGTACACCTGCGATGGATAACTTTGTATCGGTACAAGTCAAAGTGAAATGCTAGGTACAAGTAGTTCAACAGCCCTGGATTTTGCTTATTTTGCCTTGATTAAGTCCGTATTCATACCTTGGGTGTTTAGGGACCCTAAGAAATGAGATTAATGGGGGTTGAATAAGGTTAGAGCTAAGTGAAAAATGCGTGCCTGGCTGGCAGGGGCCAGCCCCGAGCGTCTTTGGGCGGGACTTAGTGTCTTAACCAGGCTGATGCAAAAAATAAATTTGTAATTAACTAAATTGTTTAACAATTGTTTATCCCACTTAAGTGGCATGAATGTGACTAGGCCAGGTGATCGCCTAAACTAGGGCTGAGAGATCGAAAGAAGAGAGCTAGTCAGAGCGGCAGTTTGTTCTCTGACTATTCTTATTTCCAAGTATTTTGGTAGTTTGCAATGTATGAATAGTATATGAAATAATCACGTAGATTGAATATATCTTTGAAAGAATTAATACGAAAGTGAATATGAAGTGAAATGTGATATTTGAAAACCGAGCGAATGTGAATGATGATAAGGGCGAGATTCATGGCGAGTCATTCGTAAATGAATTGAATGATATATCGAATGAGCGCTGGCGAGATGCCTGGTCATCCATCACGAAAGCCGAAATTGTCCAATGTCACTTGGCGGGATGCGCAATCGACATCGAATCCGATGGCGACATTGAAGGAAATGTTCCCACTTGGCGAGATGCACCAATCGACATCGAGTCATGATGGCGATATGACATTTAAATGATACGGCGTGTGAGATTGCACAAAGCGGCATCCGTCGTGGGAACCGAATAAGTGATACCACGCCGAGTGCACTAAAGAGCATCAGACATGATGGGAGGCTGGGTGATAAATGTGTAAGCACATTCTTGAAAGATAATAAGGGCATGATTCATTGCGCGAATCGTCGGAAATATGAATTTAATAGTCGAGGTGGAAATAACCAGCATTGGCCAGGCATAAATGGGATTTTATGTATATGCTTAAATCTCATAAATTGAATTGTGAAAGGTGTTGCATTGAAAATGCATGTTGTGATATGGTAAATGATTTGTATATTGAAAGCATGCGGAAATGAATAGCATGAGTATATGTTGATATATTGACATAGTTTAATATTAAATGCATCTTAGAGTTAAATTGAATATTAGATATAAGCTGTATAGAACCACTAAGCATGAAAATGTAGCGTGTAGTTTTATCTATGCGCGAGATATCGAGTAAGCGAAGAAAAGGCCCGAATCGCCTTGGCCTGAAGTCATAAAGTACGGCGTATAAGTATATACTCAGGTATTTGCATATCATCTCTTTTGAGCAGAGTGGTATTTTGTAAAACAAAAAAGTTACACCACTGAACCTTGATTTTGTATATCATTTTGAAAAGGCATAGATGCCTTCTTTGTAAATATATTTTTGTTAAATATTTATGACCTGCTAGGAATTGCATTGAAATTGTAAATGATTATGGGCACTTGGCCCAGCAACCCATGACGAAATGACATAATAAAATGTTTTGTTAAGATAAATAAACGTCGAATGTAGAACAGGTTGGATCCCATACATTCGGGTTGAAGCGGGGATGGTCGCGACATTTTCCCGAAAGAATTTAATAACACGGAAAATAAAAGAAATAATGAAGCGCCCGCGGGTTTCGGTTCGGACTACGCCAAATCGGGTCGGGCCGGGCTCGAAGTCGCTACACGTTTATCTACTGCCCCACTTGTGTAGGAGTACTTATACGAGCTCTTTGTAGATGGTATTGGGCGGTCAATACCACCATGTCTCGTGGGCGGTTGGTGGCCTCGACATCTTTGAATATTTCAGCCCGATGGCCCCAAGCAGCTGTGAATAAAATCTCTCAGTTTATGCATGCGCCATCCAAACACTATTGGGGGGCGGTCAAACGTCTGTTTCGCTATCTTAATGGCACGAGATCCCTTGGGGATGGCTTCTTGCATACATTCCTTTAACATTGCATGGTTTCTCTAATGCGGACTGGGTTGGTAACCTAGATGATCATACCTCCACAGGTGCTTTTCTTATTTTCCTTGAGTGTAATCGATTTCTGGAGTTAAATAAAGCGTGCATTATTTGCTTATTCTTCCACTAAGGTTGAGTATTATGAAATTGTGGCTATGGTTGTTGTCGAATTGCAGTGGGTGCAATCGTTGTGACAACTTTGCAGTCACGGTTATACGTCCGCCTTGTTGAACAAACGCCCGATGCCGTTTATCTCTTTCTTGCTGTTGTATTTCGACTCTCATGAAACACATTGTAATTGATTATCATTTCGTTTGTGACCTAATTCAGTCGTCTGAGTTGTGTGTTGTTGTTCATGTCTCCGTTAGTGATCTTACTGATGTACTTACCAAATCTTTATTACCTAAGTAACAAGATTAGTGTTATTTCTAACACATCATCTTGAAGGGGCGTATTAAAATATATTTAAGGTTTTCTTTTATTGATTATATATGTTATTACTATTTTGAACTTATATTAATATATATATTAATAGCCTCTTTTATAACGTATTTGAAACATGATGCCAACTTGATTAAGGAGAAAGAAAGAGAAATACATATATATATATATATCTGAATTCTTTCTCATGTCTATCTCGATCTACCCCTTGAGAATCCCAAAAGGTCTGAAGACGTTCTCTTTGATCTTAGTACCTTAGGCCTTCGGCTGTGGATTTTGTTTTTCTCTGCCTCCCGTTTTATATTGTATTGATCCCACCTGCATGCGTCCTCGGAACAATAAATAATCTGTGTCATCTTCAAATGGACAGGCAAGCTCCTCCCGAGTCACCCATGTCGGCTACGGAGTCAGCACTACCTATCTATGGCAAGTGCTATCTACGAGGTCATAGGCCGCTTCCCATCTCCCGTTCATTGGTCGAAGTTGGGTTGGGTCGAAGTGGCTAGGCCGACGGCACACATGACTGCTTCACCCCTGCACCTGATTCCCCTCGGTCTTCAAATCTCTCTCATTGTTTCTTGGCCTGAATGCTACGGTGTTGTTTGTTTTTTTTGGTTTTTTTATTAAAAGCAATTTGCTTTTGACATTCTGCTTATTTTTTTAAATTATTTTATAATTTATTGTTGAATTTTTAAAAATTTTAGTTGAATAGAAAAAACTAAAATATTTTAGTTTTTCCTTAATACATTTTTTTTTAAAACTCTCATAATTCGTATTTTATTATCCAATTAAAACTCGTTTAATGATAATTAAATAAAAACATATATATTTTTAAATTTGTATTTAAAAATCAGTTTTCTTATAATTTAGACAAAAATTAAAATATTCATTTAAAAAAAAAATAAACAACTCTGTCTTAATCTATTAAACACTATTTAGAATAAAAGTTCTATTTAGTATTAAGTAAAAAAAAAATCGTTTATTACATCTTAACCTTTTTACTTCAAGATATGCCACAACATTTATTTTGTTTTATATTAACATAAAAAGGACTTTTGTATAGAAAAATGAATATATAATTTGAGTATATACCAAATGAGTGGAATATTATCCAATGACCGTTATAAGAAAACTCCTTATTCAACCAAAGTCCATTTAGAAAACTACAGATTTTTAAATTAAAGCACTTGTTCATGCCCTCTTTTGCGGAAATAAAGCATGGGAGGGGAGGAATATTCATGTTTATATATGATTTGCATATATAGCATAATAATCATTTTAATTAGAAAAAAAAGTTTGATGATAACTATGCTTTAAAACATTGTCTTTACGATCCCGATATAAGCTGGTTGAAAGTTTTTTTGGTTTAGACGAGAAAGCAGTCAGCATGCGTACGTTAAATACGTTTAAGTTATGTCATCCTTCGAGGTAGTCGCATGTAAGATGCGAAAGGAAGGATATATCTTGATAAATTCTGTCATATTCTGCTTATTTGCGTTATCAGATTTAAACTTGAAATCATTTATTGAATTATAAGTCTATGTCGGGAACTACATGATTAACGGGTTAACCATGGGTGGTAAATGGGTCAGTTGGGCTCTAGCGGATTGAGAATATCTAAGGCCGTGACTTTTGGTTGAATTGGCCACTTTGAGCCTAACTGGACAACCCAGAAAGTCAGTGGATTCTAAGTGTAGTAATTGGGCTTTCCATAAATCCCCTGTTTTTGAGCTCCAATCAATACCATCGCTTGTGTTTGGCCCCTCTGTTTTCTTTTCTTCTTCTTCTTCTTCCCTTTCAGTCTCATTAATCCCAACAAGTAAAGGTCTGCTTTATCCAAAATACCCAAGAATACTAGAACAAGAGATGGGACTTGGATTTTTTCTGGGTCGACCTGAAATCTGTGACTTATTTGTTTGAAATCCGTCACTTAAACCTATTCATCAAGAATCAGCGTCAGCTCCCATCATCTTCCCTCCTAGGAAACGTTCCTCTGTTTTAGGTCCATTTTGGTGATTTCTACACATGTGACTCTTGTATATTTTGCGAGTTTGAAAAAAAATCATATCTGTAATCCTAATTCTGTTTAATCTGATCCAAAAAGTTTTGCGGGATCTATGGTTAGTAAAGGAATTGAGGACTGATCGGACCTCTTATGTTCTGGAATGCTAAATGTGCCAATGTATTTTAGCATTTTGCGGAATTTTATTTTCCTCCTTTACCCATAGGTTTGTTTTCCCTTGTTGCATGTATCCATAAAGCTATGCAGGAATGTGTTTGAGTTATGAAACACTATCCATAGAAAATATTATTGTATGTTGAGTCTCAAATGATTCTCTTCCATTATGGTCTCCAATTTCATAAATCTGGGCGTTCAATTGAGCAAAAGATGAGATGGAGCTATGGATGGCTGTGCTGCAACATCTTGCAGCCATATGTACTGTGCATCCCTTTTCCATTATCACATCAAATCTCATAAATTCAATTGCATTGGTACTTATCTTTGGATTTCATCAAGGAATGGATATCGATTGGAAGCGTTCATCCCGTGTTTGTAAAAATGCGTGAGTGAGGCAAAAACACATGATGATGGAGTGTACCAGTTGCCCTCGCCAGAGCACAATTTCCAATTGTGTGTAGTGCAGAGAAAGGGCAGCATCTATGAAGCTTGTTATCAAAGTTTCTCACCAGTTTAGAAACATTACTTGTACACACTGCAACACTAAAGCTTCATCCAGCCCTGTTCCATTACCAAAGAATTAATGTTTTTGCTGGTTTTGTATGTGGGGGATTGTTTGAATCCTAAACTAGATTTCTAATTCTGAAAATACAGTCGTCATAGTGACGTCGGGAATGAGCCTGACATGTGCTCAATCTAGCTAAAGGACCTGGTGATAGATGTTATAGAACTCAATGAAATCTTGGGGACAATACAGTATGCTCCTAATGTGTAGTTTAAGACAACTCTCTGTGTCTCTCAATCACCCAAAAGTGAAAAGTCTTCTCAAAGTTTCATCCATGAAATAGTGTTGCTCTCTCTTGCTCTCTCTCTCTTATCCAAAAGTGAAATACAGTTGGTGTCTTCTCAAAGTTTCATCCATGATAAAGTGAGGACATCTTTTTGAGTGGCATAGAGCCCACCCCTACCAAATTCAACTATGTTCTTACTTTTTTTTCTTTTCCCACAAGTTTGAAAAGAAACTTCTTTTTTGGCTTATATGGCAAGCCAAATCAAATGCATGCCCATCACCTTTGCTTATACCCCAAAGCACCCAACCTAAAACAATTAATTGTATTCCAAAAATGATAAAACTCCAGATAGAGAGAGTGGAGGAAAGAATTTTTATGCTTCCTAAACAAGAATGTTTGAATAAGAGCTAAGGTGGCCTCAGTCTCCCACTGGTCTTAATCATGCTGTCCCTACATTACATATAAGCTCAATTTCTGTGCTTTTCATGGTCTACCTGAAACAGAAAAAAACCGAAGAACCAGAACCATTCTTGGCTGAAGTTGTACCTGTCAACCAACTGGAAAAGAGAATGGCCCCTATGGCTCCTGCTAAAATACTGATTAGCATCTCTCTGGACTCCGACGACAGTAAGGAGGTTCTTTCATGGGCAATCAGAATTCTAGCTCGTCCAAATGACACCATTGTGGCTTTACATGTTCTCAGTCAGTATGTTTTTTCTCTTTTAATTCCCTTTTTTCCCACGCCAAGTGGAGTTCCAAATAATTAGCTTATTTGGCATTACAGTGATCCTTCAATGGCTGATAAACTTTGCTTCAGAAGTCCTATGTTCTCAAATCAAGTTTCCAATTAAGTCAAGTTATTTGAGAGTTCAGTAGAACTCTGTTTCTCACTGCATCACATAGTATGTTGGACAGTAGGTGAGGACATGAAGAAACCTGAGTTGATGACAAAAGATCAAACACGCTTTCGTCGATCAAAAGCCTTTGTTATATCTATGGTGGGAGAATTTGCTGAGACCTGCCGGTCTAAGCAGGTGTACCATTTTTTCCTTTGCAATAAAATTTTATTACCCTTCTTCTGTATGTTTCTAAAAGCTCATCGTATATATGCCAGTCAATGTTATAAATTGTATCAGACCATAACAGACCTCTTCTCATTGTTTGGGTTTGAATGTTTTTTAATCTTCTGTTTATAGATAAATTTGGAGGTTAAAGTTGGATTTAGTTCAAGTATCTGTAAAGGTCTAATTGAGGAAGCAAGGTCTATTTCAGCTGAATTTCTTCTTATTGGCGGCTCAAGGAAACCATCAAATAGGTAACTGAATTATTCAGTCCTAAAAAATTTCTACTTTCTCTTAATTGACTATTCATTTTCATCTTACTTTTCCATTTCTCAATTAGAATTTCTCGCAAAAAAACAAGATACTGTTTTGAAAATGCCCCAGAAGGATGTGCAGTAATCTCCATTGGGAAATGCGGGCAACCACAAAAGTATCCAGCTAAAAATTCCTCGCATTCAGAAGGTCGGTTGGGATGAAAGAAACCTCTTGGAGTGAATTTCCTGTGTTCTGTTGTATATGAATACATATGTATCTTCTAATATGTTCCTTTTTGTAGAATTTCGCCGAATAAGTTCAAGTAGATCGAAAAAGGAGGTTGTCTAGCTGTCCAAAAGCTGGTTACCTCAAAATCAAATAGAGAAAAGCCTGCACCAAAAGCAGTATTAGATGGGTCTGAAGTAGAATCCCACAGCACCGAAGATAGCTTTAGTTTGAGTTCAAGCTGCAGAATCCCCTCCAGCTTCAAGCAAGGTCAATCCAACTTCAGAAAGCAATTATCACCAATTAAGATCATCTCCTCCTTTTTCCTCTCACCCTTTGATTTAAGTGGAAGAAAAAGGAATGAAGGTTTATCTGATAAAGAAAAGCACCAACCTCTGTTGAGGTGTTTCAGCTATGATGAGATTTCAAAAGCAACAAACAACTTCCACCCAGGTAAGGATGATGGAAACCATAGGTTCTCAAGAAGAAGCTTAAAATATCATTGATATAGAAGTGCTGTCATTTATGATATTCATATCCGTGATTTGTGGCAGATAATATGGTGGGACGAGGCGGGTATTCAGAAGTATATAGAGGCGATCTTGATAACGGACAGACGATAGCAGTGAAGAGGTTAGCTAAAGACAATGCGGATGAAAACAAAGAGAAAGAGTTCCTTATTGAATTGGGCATAATAGGACATGTTTGCCACCCTAATACTGCAAACTTGGTTGGCTGCTGTATTGAAAATGGACTCCATTTGATCTTCAACTTCTCTCCAAATGGAACTCTGTCAGCTGCATTGCATGGTAAGAAGACTATCCGATGATTGGTATATCAAATCGGGAAATTAAGAATGTGAACTGCTTTAGGTCAGACCTCAGAGGTACTTCCTTGTTTTTTTTCTCAGGTAAAACAAGCAAACCTTTAGAATGGTCAGTCAGGTACAAGATTGCCACTGGAGTTGCAAGGGGCCTGCATTATCTTCATAAGTGTTGCAAGCATCGAATAATACATCGCGACATAAAAGCCTCTAATGTCCTTCTTGGGGCGGATTTTGAGCCACAGGTGAAGCAACAATTCAGCTAATTAGAAAATTTCTATAACAGTTTCCCCCTCGATTAATTTGATCTAATGATGGTTTCTTGTCTCTGCAGATTTCGGACTTTGGGCTAGCAAAATGGCTTCCTAGCAAATGGACTCACCATTCTGTGATTCCCATTGAGGGTACATTTGGATACCTAGCTCCAGAGTACTTCATGCATGGAATTGTAGATGAAAAGACTGATGTTTTTGCATTTGGGGTTCTGCTTTTGGAGATCATAACTGGCCGAAGGCCTGTCGACTCATCAAAACAAAACCTCCTATGGGTAAAGGAATTGACAGTTTATGTTCAACTTGATATCTTAGAAGTCATATCAAATGAAATGAAAGTTTTAAAGGCATGATATTCATATTAAACCCAAATCCTATAAGCTTGAGTTTTTAGGAGAGTTGGTCGTTTAACATGGTATCCCAAGCAGCAAGGATTGACGGGGAGGGTCTTGAGTTGAAACCTCTCTACAACGATATGAATTCTAAATTTGTTTGTTGAAAGTCGCTGAATAAGTATGTTTGGTTTGTTTGACTTTCGTGCGGGGTATGGAACGAGTGAGGGAGGGTGTTGAAGCGTGATATTCGTAATGGAGTCATGGGCAAGAACAGGAGGATTGGTCGTTTTAAAGTAAATGTGTACGAGGAGCAAGTAGAGGCTAATCCTAAAAACTTGAACATTTCAACTAACCACAAGGATTTATTTATATGTGTAGGCAAAGCCCCTTATGGAGTCTGGAGACATTTTTGAGCTAGCAGATCCTAAATTGGGAGGTAAATATGATGTGGAACAAATGTGCAGACTAGTCCTCACAGCTTCCTATTGCGTGAGACAAACCTCAATATGGCGTCCATCAATGAGCGAGGTGCATAAATTATTTCTTTCTTTAGATACTTAATACATCCATTTGATGAATATGAAATAAATATTAAATCGGTTCGCATGAGTACAGTTAGTACTTAAAGCGAGAAGTTTCACACTTATCATCTGGTTTTTTGGTTGGGCTGCATTGGACTTGAGTACCTATCGGAATAAAATCCATTGATCTGACTCAACCCAATAATTTTTTGTAGGTGCTGGAGCTTCTAACAGATGGTAATGACTCTGCTGTTGCAAGGAGATGGAGGGTGCCGAAATACACAAGCGATGAGATGGATGAGTACTCCATGGTTTTTGGTTCTGATGTTCCAACAGATATACTTTTGGATGATGATTACTGATTTTGATATGCTGAAATTCTTTCCTTTTTTTTTTCTTTTTTTTTTTTTTGCTGTCTGGTCTTTTAGACTTCTTTTGGTAGAAGAGAGATGGATATGGGTGAGCAGTAGATATTAGAGGCAATATCACTGGTTTTCTTGTATTAACTTATAAAATTTAAAGCTTTGGATTGATTCTCTATTCTAATAATGAGTATGCAGTTCTAAAGTGATTTTTTCTTTTCTTTTCTTTTATTTTTTCGTTTCTGTAATTCAAATGTTTTTATCAGAGATTTTCCTCTGATAAAAAATTAATTTTTATATGGTTAATATTGGTTTACCAACATAGCCTGTTGAGCAGTAGATTCGTTTCCTCGATCAATTCGTACGAATCCTGACTTCTTTTCCCCATTTGAGAATTCCTCCCCTCTTCTACTCTGTCCCGAAAGGTATCTAGTACCAATTCAATCACGCTTTCATGTTTCAATTCAACCATTTTTATCTTTTATTATTTTCAAATCAAAAGGGAAGGTAGTTATTTTTATTAATTTTTATCTTTTATTATTTTCAAATCAAAAGAGAAGTTAATTGTTTTTATTAAATATATGGGGATAAAATTATGGGTGATAATTCGTATTCATGGGTCGTGTTAATAATAGGTCTTATATTGTATTTGATAATCCGAATATGACACAAATAATATGAATTATAATTAATTCATTAATATTTAACATAAATAACCTATTAAATAAGTTAATTTGGTTAAATATTAATTAACATAATAATTAAACGGATTAAATATAACATGTTTATTAAACGAGTTATGTGGATTATCTGAATTGGTTGAAAGCAGTGATTATCTTTGTACAAACAGCATAAAAAAGCATTTTAAATTAAGTGTCAGTTAGCAGTCATTATCAATTTTGACAGTATAAATAATCGAGATCTTATTCAAAATGAATAGCATTTGGATTAGTAAGCGAGTTGGCTGACAAAAAAATGCGTGTGTGAATTGATTGAGTTGTAAGGGCATGTTGTGGATTTAATTAAGTTGCACAAACAGCAAGTACTTCACAATGGTTAGATGATTAGTTTTATCAAGATTGACATTAACTGATTATGACCTCAATCTCAAGTGTTTAAACCTACTTGTTAGGATTTAAGGGTGCTAATGAGATGAATTAACATTTTAATGTAGATAGAGTAAGGTGGTATTTCTTTTGGCTTTTGTTGAAAGTATTTGATTTCGACATTGAATGTTTTTAAATTTTTATGAAACACATTGGAAATTTTTTTTTTAAATTTTTTTTTGGTTGAACGGAAATGGTCAAAAAATTACACTTTTGATTTTTTCTTAATTCTTTTCTTATTAAAAAAACTATATATTCAAATATAAAAAAATCATATACTTTATGATTGAATTGAAATTCTCATTATCTATGAACATAAAATCATATCTATTTTTAAATTTTTATTTAAAAATTTATTTCAAAATTTAGATAAGAAATTAAAAAATAATTTTATTATTAAAAAAACAAATAATTAGATACTTAATTCTATTAAGCACAATTTAGAACAAAATTTGGTTAACTAAAAAACAGACGCCACGTGAGTTAAAACAAACGAATTTTTACTAAGAGGGTTCAGGGTTGATGATATTTTAATATCCTAAGAAGCCTAAGGTGATTGTATGGAGACAAGCATTTATTATGAGGAGGTTGATGGATGTTGCCTTTAGCCTTTAGGATAAGCTTGTTTGCGTATGAACTTGAACTAACTAATTTTTGCACCCGATTGCTAACCATGCGGTATAAATCAAAAAACACATTATAATTATATTGTTGGGTTATCCCATATCGATTGTGATTGTGGAAGGGGTTGATGATGAGTTTATAAGTGTGAGAGAAAGCGCCGTCGTGAAATTTAGCTTTGATGATAAGAAGGTATAAGATCGTTTGCCAGCTGGTATCGCGGAGTCGGGTTATCGATAAGTTTATTTCGTCGGGAAAAAGCGCGGATTATACATTTCGCCAGTAGTCAGATGTGTGAGAGAATATGAAAGCGCTGATTTACGCAGCTTTATAACATGGTTAAAAACTTTATCTCATAAATTATTATAAAAGGAAAAGATCTCCTAGGAAAAAAGGAAATTTTTGCTCTGTAAATGAGGGTGTAATAACAGTATGTTATACAGAATTTCACAAGGTTCCAATTCCATTTGGACCCTTGTGTCTGTCTAAGTCTTAAGCAGGGATAAGGAGTGAAACAGAAATTCTTCCACCTCTTTTCTGTTAGACTTGAGTACGTGGGATCGTACCACCATGTTATTGCATTAACCAATACAACATTCATTTTATATTCCTAGTTAGTCTTCAGATTTCGTTTTTCCTTTTCCACTTTGCATACAATTCCTCGTCCCACCTCCTTACCATTTAAATCAAACCTCAAAGATAATCCTCGAAGTAACATTATCCCTCATTTTTCATATTGAATAATTGGGTATGGAGGAACTGATATATTGAAATGAATATAATCCTAGTAAGATATATAAAATGCCTATGATCAAAATCTGATTGTTACTATTTGTATAAATATTATAATTACTTTTCAGCTCATTAATGGACTCTCACAGTTATAGCACTTTTGTATATATTTGTTTCAAATAATCATGGAAACAAATATGTCTTTCCAGTAATTTATGAAGTTTATATGGGATACTGTATGTACTGTAATCATCGTAGAGGAGAGTTCATGAATATTACTGGTTACAAATGTAGAGAACTTAAATCTGTGGCTTAAGAATAGAAAAAAAAGTGGTGTTTTATTGATGGAATGATGAAAGGAAAGAAAGAAACAAAGAAGGGTAGAGAAGTGGGGGATGCAATGAATTGGTGAGTGGATAGATAGATAGATAGGACCAGACAGAGAGAGAGAAAGAGAGCAAGGGATGGTGTGCACGTATGGGATGAGGTGGAGGGCCCACACCGGTCCCTCCCCTACCACTGGCACTTGGTCTCCCCAATTTACTTCTTCCACCACAAGTATAGATTTTTTCTTCCCCCATTAATATTTCCTGAAAATGATATCATAATATTCTACAAAAATAGTATCTTCAAAGCTGTTTCCCATGTATCATTTCTTTTTTATTACCACTCTAAGATTTTTTTTGTTTGATGAGGCCAGGTCAAACCCATTTTCTCTTATCCCATCTCAACCTTGTTACAGTTTTCCTTATGGTCTAAATGTTAAGAGATTTTTGTATTGATGTTTGTACCATCTACGTCCGTTTGGATTATGTTTTTTAGAACCGGTCTTTCATAATAGTTTTTGAAATTATAAAAAACACATGCAATGATGTTATCTAAATATGGTTCTAATTCTTTAAATTTATTTATTTATTTTATATTTTTCAAAACAAAATAAAATTCATAAATCAAAGGTGTCTCCATATTTTTATTGTTCTTTTTATTTTTTTAGAACATAAAACAATTTCAAAAAATAAAAAACAAATGAACTACTAATTTTTTAACTTAGTGATAAAAAAAAGTATTAAAAAGATCATAATCATTTTCTAAAAAGCTTTTAAACAAGACATAAAAAGAAAAAAGGTCCGAGTTCAAGTTCAAATGGAAACGATTTACTACATTATAATTAAAATATTTAACTTTAAAAAAAACCCTTAAATGAACTCCTATTTACATTACTTCATTCACCCACACAAGAAAATTCAAATACACGAATAATGAACGGACTACATTTGTATAATTTATTGTTGACATGTTTTGTAGATCCCGCACCTGTTTTTGGAATATTAAAGTTATTTATGATATTTTTGGTTCAATTAAATATTAAGGAAATAAAACAAAATAAATTAAGAAGAATAATTTTTTATATTTTATAGGATTCTTCGAATGGTTAGGCCCACTTTTGCCCTCTTATGATCTGATATAGTGATAGTTTGCATGTTCTCCTAAGTCCCTAAGACTTCTCTTAGCTTATAGTACTTGTAGTTCACACCAACTTTTCGAGTCCCAAGACTAATGGGTATGAGTCCATTCCCTAATTATATTTATTATAGAAATAGTACATAAAAACAAATTAAAATTATTTAAAACTTTAATTATCTTCAATATTTTTATATAATAAAATAAGTCAAATATATTAAAAAATTTATGATTTATTTAATTAAAATTATATTTGATTTTCCAATGACTTGAGGCTGCATTTGGGATGCTTTATGGTTTTTGGCTAGTTAATTATAAGAATGACATTGGAAACCAGTGACGGATCCAGGGAAAAAAAACCTTTTTGGGTATCAACATTATATATTTTTTTAAATGGTAAAAAATAGACCTATAAAGGATTTTGTTTGTACACTGACACCTAGCAAACATACGTAAATCAGCCTGAAAACTACATTTATAAAGAAAATTTTCTTCCATCTTGTCAATGACTTTTTTCTTTTTCTTCCTTTTTTTTTTCTTTTTATCATTCTCGTCTAGAGATTATTTAATGTCTATTACTATTGATGCAAGATTTATGATAGTTAAAGACCAATAACTCCCACAACAGGAGGTTTCACATTTGAGGAGGATTTTTAGAGGTTGGTGAGGCATCAGCACATGTATTAATTGATTGATTAAAATTCCCCTTTTTGTTGGTTCTATGCTATTGTTTTGAAACATTCTTATCTATTAGCATGTGATCATTTTGAGGATGTCAATATTTGTAGCTTTTTTATGTCAATATTTAATTTGTTGCCATGCATATTTTAGTCTACTACTTCCTTTGTGGGAATATGCATATTTTAGGAACAATTCCCACCATGAATCTTTTAAGTTTTAGTTGTTTGTCATTTTTGTTCCAAATTTTGATTTTTTTTTCCCTTTTTCTCAATAATTGAAATCTAGGAAAATCAATATCTTTCCTTTTTCAAATTGTAAAACTTTTTTATTTGATGGAATGAGTAATTTATTTTAAATGCTTAATGCTTAGATTTTTTTGCAACTAAACATTTTAATTAAATGAGAATAAATAAAGGCATTGTGACTCGAACTTTATTCTTCCTCCTCCCATGCTACTACCTATTTGAAACGTTAAACACTTTATCATATAAGTTAAGCATGATGAACAACGCTTAGATTTTAATTTCAAGATAATAATCAATGATTTTAATTAACCCTTTGGTTGAAATTTTGATTTGCTAATCTATAGACAAGTTTAACTTCATAAATCAAACTTCCTTTGATATCTGAATGCATGGTAGGTTATACCACAACAAATTTTAAATTTAAAGGATGTCATGTTTACATGAAAAAGTGATTATGGAAAGAAGTTTCTAATAGTTACAAAGGAATGTTCACTTGAAATGTCTAAATATGTTTTAAAATTATGAGAATTAAAGGTTTAAAATGGATCTATAAATCTACATTAATGATAACACCTCATGAGTCATTTAAAGAAATACATTAATTAAAATAAACTAAATATGTGCCACAATTACAAAATACTAAAAAGGGACAATGAGTCTAAGTGTCTAACTCAAATTAACATTGACAAGAAGCGCCCCATGTTTCTGAAGCCAATTTCAATGAGAACAATTTACTATTTTGGAATTAAAAATATAATAAAAAAAGGGAAAGAAAATTGATGAGTGGTTCCTAATCCTTATAAAAGCTAACTAATTTGGAAAATTTTATTGACACACCTCTATATATATATATATATATATATATATATATATATATATATATATATATATATATATATATATATATATATATAGAGAGAGAGAGAGAAGGGTAAATGAAATATTGAGCATCTTCTACAAGGAAAAGCTTATTATAATGGGAATAAAGTTGAGATGAAAGATTGAAGTTGAGAGCAGACAATATTTAGTCTGGGGAATCTTGGGATTCACTAATGGCCAGGTGAGGTGATAGAAAAGATAGTTGTTTAGGACATGGCTGGTTGATGTCCCTTGTCTTGGATTTTACAAAGAAAGAACAGCACCATAGTCCCATCCTTGCCCTGTTAAGTTTAGGTGCATGGGGACATGGGTCAATGGTCTCGCATTTGTCCCCACTTCTTCCAAAACCAATCCAAGATTCCCCTTCAATTTCCCCTCCATTCCTATTTCCACTTCCTTCCTCTCTTCCTCTCTTTGCTCAATTTGTTGCCTTCATTTGGAAACCCATACTACCTTCCCATTTGATTCAATTTCTTGTTTCTCACATTTTGAAAAAACATACATGGCCATGCATTTACTTATCTAATCAGAATTTTATTATAAGGAAATAAGAAGTCAATGGGTTGAACGGCTCATCACGGTGGGGGGGCAAGGGAGTAATTATAAATACTATAAATGCAGGAAGTTTGTAAAAAGAAACAAAAGTCAATCGATTGAACAACATAGGGATAAAAAAAGTTACAAGTAAAATGAGAGTTTGACTTTACTTTGAATGGAAGCACAATTAATTATTTCTTGTAAATAACCCAGTTGGATTTTAATGACTGAAAACTCAGGAAATTTTTCCAAAGCAAGCATTTTTAGAAACCCAACTGATCATCATCAACTTTTTTTTTTAAAATGTTAATTGCAGATTTTTTTATTTTTTTTATTTTTTATTTTCCAAAAGGGACAGCAGAACTGGAGGCGTGGAATTGAGCATGGGGATGGAATTAAATAAAGAAGAGGAGGAGGAGAAGTACAGCTGCAGCAGTCGTCCACACAGCTGAAAACGAGATTTAGAAAGAGAAAAAGAAGGTGGGGGTGCGACGACCAATCAAAATTCAGAAACAGATCCGTGATCAGAAAAGGCGGGCAAAAGTGAAAAAGGTTTTACTAACATCAAAGTTACAGGGGAGAGAGAGAGAGAGAGAGAGAGAGAGAGAGAGAGATTAAAAAAAACACACTACTGTCTACTGTTGTTGGGTTGAGAGCAACGACCTTTTGACCGACCCTCCCCCCTTCCAAGTCCCAAGTCCCAAGTCCCAACTCCCATGCTTACATCCATCCATTCACGGATTTCCATGATCACAGGACCAACTTCTTCAAATTAAACATACTGGATCCAAAATCCTTAAAAACACAGCTGATTAATTATTTCAGGATGGAAAAAACAAACAAAAAATAAAATAAAAATTAATAGGACGGAACGACGCCGTAACCGCCGTCGACCATAAAAGCAGCGGCGGAGGCGGAATTGTAGATGTGATCAACCATCTCCGATTCCATCTCTGTTCGCTTTGCGAAACGCCCTTTGATTCTTGGACGCGTCTCTGCGTAGGCTTTTCTCGAGGCGTATCGGATGGTTTTCTCGAATTTCCTGTTCTTTCTCTTCTCTCTGTACCTTAACACCCTGGCTTCCCGATCCATTCCTGATAATTGGGTCGCTTGATTCCCACTAGAACCACCGCCGCCGCTCACTTGCTTCATCGATGGGTAGGACGTATCCGACATGGAGTTGCAGTTCGCATCTGGGACAACCCCAACATCTGAGGACGAAATCTGAAACCGACAATTCATCCAAATTTATATACTTACAATTCAGCATCATAATTAATTAGTTTCTGGGAAGGGAAATTACGCTTTGGCTTAGAGATTGAGCTGTATAGTTGTAGGCAGAGAGCTTTGATCTTGAGAAATCCAGTTCAAAACAAGAGTGATCAGCAGGGTGGGTTGTGACCGGAGCCGACGGATCTTTGGCTTGAACCGGTACTACGCCGTCACTTCCACCGTTATGGTGTTGAAATTTCCCATCCGAGTAATTAAAATCCAGAAACGGATCAATATCGGGGAAGAACACCTCGCCGGACTTCATCTCCGGCCCTCCCGGAAGTTTCGGCTCAGGGATGAGCCATGACCCGGCCGCCTCAGAGTTCTCCTTCAACCTCGCGCCGCTAGACAGAAACCCAACAGCGGCGGCGGTGATTACCAACGACTCGGCCGAGTCGTAGAAGGGCACCACCGGAACTCGGTCGTGGCGGCGAGCGAGGGGGTTGGCGGAGTGGATGTCGCGGTCGCACGTGACGCAGAGGGCGGCAGCGTCGGCCTTACACGTGACGCTGGCCGGAGCCTGCTCGCAGACCTCGCACATCCAGACGCGGTCGTGGCGGGACGCCAGCTTGTTGGCGCCGTGGATCTTGGAGTCGCAAGCTACGCAGAGGAAGGCGGAGTCGGGTCGACAGAAGAGAATGGCGGCGGCGGATTTGCAGGAGTCGCAGGGCTTGGCGGCGAGGGCCCAAGTTGCCGCCGCCGTGGAGAAAGACTTGCCGTTAGATTCCTGGAATCCCCCCATCTGAGATAGATTGTTTTAATCAGGAGAAATCGGAGGAAGAAAGAAAAATCTGAAGGCCAAGAAGATTTGTGAGTAAACTAAAGAAAGTAAGTAGGAGTAAGAATAGCCGAATATGAATTAGGAAATTAGGAATAGCGCTCTCTCTCTCTCTCCATTTCAAGCTCAGCTTCAGACTGTTCTCTTCTCTATCTATCTATCTACACTGTAGAAATCTGAAATCTATCTAGGTGATGACGACTGAGGTGTTGACACGTGGACTACTATCAGCCACAAAAAAAGTTTTATGACCGTCAGTACTTGTCATTTGTCTCTGCCGACCAACGTGAACGACCCCACCGCTCTCACTAGCTACTCCTTAATTGCTTATTTCTTTACTTTTTTTAGAAATTATTTATTTCTTTATTCTTATTTTATGTATATATATAAAATTAATATTAAAATGCAAAACTTTCACAACTTTTTTTTAGTATATCAATTTTCATAAAATTGATTTTATATCCTGAATTTTTATTTTAATTATAGTTTTAAATCTTTTCATCGGACCATATTGGATAAGATAAAAGTTTGAAGCCTTATTGAAATATAATAACAAAATTCATAAAAATTCTTATATTTAAAAAATAAATTTTTTATTCATAATTTAAATATAAAAATCATAAAAATTCATAATTTTAATATTAATTTTTTTATATATAAAATGATTGAGTATTTCATAACTTAATATAAACTATATTGGAGTTCGAATATAATTTATGTTTTATAATTAAAGTTTTACTATTTTTATGATTTCTCACATTTCATATGAGCGTTAGACTTGGTATGAGATTGCTTAAACAAGTTTTTGGTTTGTGGACCTCATACATAAAAAAAGAAGAAGATTTACATAATAAATATATATATATATATATGATCCAATGGTTACAGGTGTAACTGAGATGAGGCGACACGTCCAATTAGGCAATAAATTGGGTGCACCTGACAAGTAATCTTGATATTAATCCCCTCTCCAACTTCTCGGCTCTTATATTTTGGGCTATGACCAATCCCATTTCCTTTCTTATTTTGGACTGTAACCTTTCCGGTACATATTTAATTGTTAAAAAAAAAAAGAAAAAAATGTGGGTTTTAATTAATCGTGTTCCTGTTTTGTCCTTTTCTTCTTGCATAATGCTCAAATGTAGTTCAATTTCATAGAGTTTAGGTTAAACCCATTTATTAATATCCGACGACGCTTCAATCTGACCGGACGTGACAGAGGCCGTCAGCCGACCTGGATTACATACGGGACGCAGCTTGACGTTCCCACGAGGTAGATCGCTTACAAGATTTGCCAGAGGTCCGGACGCTGCACTCTCCGCAAAAACAGAAAGCAGTGGGACATGAGGCTACCACGGCCATCCGACGCCTGCTCGCTTTCAAAAAATTGTAATCGCTAGACTGCTTAAAGATTCAAGGCATCTTTCAATCGACTTTCAAGTATTTTCAGATTTATAAGAGATGCTCAAACCCAATGGATTAAGGACAGGATTGGCTCCCATCGACGAGATATTTTTGTTATTATCATCTGATTTGGTGCGATATTAAAAAACAGCTTTATTCTTAATAATCTTCCTTCTGATCAGGATCCTTCTGAGGGATCCGATTCACGACGTCTTATTATCGGCTCTCTTCCCATTTCCACAGATTTGACCTGGACTATAATAATATAATATTATGACTATTTTATTTTCAGACCTACGAGACTCCATAATTCGCCCTTTGCCACTGGCCTTCAGCCCTTATTCTGCGCCTAAGACCAGCCAATGCTGCAAGTATGTAGTGCCTAACGTCCGACAGATGTTTCTCCTTCGAGGCTTGAAGAGACGCCTCAGCTGCTTGCCAACACCTCTTCGTATCGCAAGTGGGCTTACGAGCCTTATTTCAACCCTATCAATATATATATATATATATATATACAGGTATATATATATATATATATATATATATATATATATATATATATATATATATATATATATATATATATATTTGTTATAAATGATTCATTAATAATCAGGAATAAATCCATATATTTATTAAGAATAATTATTATGGTATTAATAACTGTAACATTATATATATGGGTTTTTGAAAGAATGAAAATACAGTTTTTTTCTTAAATTATCTCTATTATTTCTTTTCTCTCTTCTTTATCTTTCAACACGTTATTAGCAATGAAATAACAATCACAAATGTAGTTTCAACCAAGTAACTCAAACATCAGACGAGCATACAAAATCATAAAACAAGAAGGATATTTCCAATTTCATAGTCCGAATTTTTTTTTTTTTTTTTTTAAAATTAGTTTCACCTCCAATTTCAGTTAAATGCCCGTTCAACTCAGTAAAACTAAATCTGCCTCATACGTTAGCACATTATTCAAGCCGATGTTTGAAGATGAAAATTATTATTTTCTTTCAAAACAAATCAAGATCATACCGAATGTCTAAGCCCGGGTTTGAAGAAAATAATAATACTATTTCGCATGCGTAAAAATGTCCGATATCACCAAATCGAATTTGTCGCTTCCTGATATTTCGCAAAATTATTTATCTTGGATCGATGCTAAAATCCACTTAGATGCTATAAATCTGGAAACACAATCAAAGAAGGGAAATACCGCATCCTCCGTGGATCGCGCGCTTAAGGCCTTAATATTCCTTCGCCACTATCACGGGTTTGTTAACAACGACCATCAATCTCGCCTCTACCGGATTTATACCATCGCTCGCCCAATGCTACAACTAAGTTATCGTATTACGGGCGTAGCGTATGCAAGGTAGCGTGATGTGCCAAGGTCGTGGTCGCGGGTCGCTATAATTTCGAATCGAGGTAATTATAATCGCCTCAAACAAAGAATAATACCTCAAACAACCGTAAGTCGACCGCTCGTAAAATTATCCTAAGGGCAAATATGGCCACATAACAAAAAAAGTTTATGAGATCACCGTTACGATGTTAAATGAAAAGACACCGGTCTCGTGACTACGTGACGGCGCAAGATTCGTATTATCTTTATCGTGCCCCATGAAAGGAAAACAAGCAATCAAAACAAATTTTACTGACTTAAAAGACACTACTGATCCCGACGATCATTTCTTTGATGATGATGGCAAGACCTTTGAACACATTTTGATGTTTCGATTTTGCAGAAGATCCAAGTGGAAAAATCGACCATTTGATCGTGATGACAACGGCAAGCATGACTGAGATATATGATTATCCTGTTACTTTTTTTTATGTTATTTTCTTTTCCATACATTTATCTATAATGCGAACTTTGATTTTCTATTTAAATTTCGTTTTTTATTTTGAATATATATGGATCCCTCTTTAGAATTGATCAATTATATGTCATTTGTCGCGATGCATGTCTCATTGATCGTGCCACAACCCTCACGACCAGTGATAAGAAATATTTTTCAAACTTCACATACCAATCTAACGCTCATACTATCCTCAGTCCCGCTGACTGATAAAGACTCTAAGAAAGCCACCATTATTCTATTGAAAGGCACTAAATTGCAAATCAAGACGCTATTCTAAATAAATCTATAGAATTTACTCGCTTCAAAGATATTCCACTAAATGGATATCATATTGAAACTATGAATCATGATGCAAATGAGTATTTACTCATTACTTATTTATGGGGCAAAATGTATCTTAACAATCGTTTCTTATCTTACAGCGTTATATCGCATACCATAGATCTATTGAATCTTATGTTGTCGTTTTAAAACCGTAAGCTCAATGATCAATGCATTTTTACTTAAGATGAACTACTGGGGCATCCCGCACTTCCTACGACAGGTCTTATAAGCTCAAAATTTACTGTGCATCTATTAAAGCAGTAAATTTTAGTAATCGATGGTTATACTTCAGGCTGCTTGTCTAAAGGCAAATTAAGTATTAAACCATCTTTACTAAAGGTTACCTTTGAATCCCCGCTTAACGTATTCAAGGATATTTTGCGGGCCTATTCACCCACCTAGCTGACCTTTTGTTATTTTATTGTTTCACTGACGCGCCCACTCGACGGTCTCACGTGATGCCTTCTTTCTAGTAGAAATGTTTCCTTTGCTAGATTATCGCAATAATTCGACTCATAGCACAATTCCTCATGTCACCCTATCAAGACAATCTGGCCTCGATAATGCCGCGAATTCTCATCTCAAACATTCCTCGATTATCAGACGTCTATCGCAGATAAACGCTCAACATCCGTCAGTTTCATGCTCATTCTCGTAACGGGTTTATCACCTTTATCAAACGCCCGCAATTGATCGATGTAATTCATTACTTTTGAAATCCAAATTGCCTTTATCGGCATGGGGACATGCTATTATACATGCCGCAAATTTAATTTGCCTTCGTCCTACAACCAATCACGATTTATCACCATTACAGCTTGCTAAAGGTTATCAACCTAATATTTCGTGATTTTCGAAGTTTTTGTCAGACCGCTTATGTTCCACCGCTTCACACACGACCTAAGTAGGTCCTCAACGCCATCTTGGTATTTATGTCGCTTTCAATCACGCATCTATTATAAATTATATCGTATTTTACGGGAAGTTTTTATCGTTGATTTGCAAAGATTGTCACTGATTTAAAATCTTTCCCTATTGGGGGAGATAAGCCAATTCCGTATGAATGGCGAGAACTTACATGGAATGAGTTTATCTTTATCTCACTCTTGATCCTTGCAGATAAAGCAATCCGAACTAGAAGTTCGTAAAATAATTCATTTACAAGGTCTTGCAAATCACCGTCGATGCTTTATCGACCAACAAAAGCTACAAAATCACATATCTTGGCTGCAAATATCCTAGCGAGGATTGAAATCCCAACAGAAAAATTACAAAGCAGCATGAAAAATGAATCTAAACCACGATTAAAACGTGGAAGACCTATTGGCTCCAAAGACACAATTCCTAGAAAAAGGAAAAGTGCTATATCTATGACTCCTGAAGAGAATATAACTGTTAAGCCCCAGGTCGATGAACAAGTAGCCCCTGCAAAGGCACCAGTCAAAGAGTTATCTCTTAATGATGTACCGATACATAACAATGAAGAAATCTCTATCAATTATATACATGAGGGAAGAATATGGGATCGAAATACTACCCATATAAATGATGCTTTTTCTTTCCAAGTGGTTATGGACATCATAAGAAATGATGAAGATCAAGAGCAGCAAAATGTGAATGAATGTCGACATAGAAACGATTATTAAAATGGAAAGAAGCAATTAAAACGTAATTAAGATCACCGGGCTAAACGAGAGGTGAGTTTGGACTAATAGTTCAAACACCTACAAATATACAACTCCGCTGATATCGATGGCTATGACGAGCTTGGAACAGAATCAAGGAATAAGGCGATATAAAGACGCCTCGCGCCTCGCAAGGTTTCACAAAGACTGGAATCGACTATGAGAGACATATTCTCCCGTGAACGGACGCAATCACATTCCGATATTTGATAAGTTTAGTTAGCTTCCCGTGTAATAACGATATGTCACGGATGTAGTCACAACATATTTATATGGATCTCTAGATGCTAACGATATATTAAAATCAATATTGACCACATCGCCAAGAATGAATCTCAAAACCACGGAGCACGTATTCAATCAAGTTGCAAAGATCTTTATATCGATTAAAACAAATGCAATAACGCATAAATCGCTTAAGCCAAGATTTACTCAAAGTTACGAGCATGCTAATAATTCAATTTGTCCATGTGTTTTCATCAAGAAAACAGAAAATGGATTGGCAATAATAGCAGTATATGTACATGATTTAAATTGAATGACTCTCAAGAGCCATCAAAAATGTACTAACTATTTGCAATGAATGAATTTAGATGAAAGATCTCTGGGAAACAAGATATTGTCTCTGGCCGTAAATCGACATATTATTGTTTGAATGAGGGCGATTCATCAATCATCATATACATAAAAGTCCTAAGCGCTTTTTATATGAATAAATCACACCCCTTGGGCCTCCCTGCCCATTGAGCCAGTCACTTGAATTAAACTGCAAACATCATCCCGCCAAGCGAGTTAAAATGAAGAGTTACTTCGGGTCCTATACCATATCTTACAAGTATTTGTACAGTGACCAATGTATCTCGCAGAATTATACTCGTAATTTACATCGCTTTCTCGCTAATTTATTAGCAAGATACAAATTTCACTCTTCCAACTGGGGTGCCAGATTGAATGAAATCAAACATATATCGAGATATCTCTGCGGGACAAGTGACATGATATTATTTTATTCCAGCAACTAACCACAATTACTCATTACGCAGATGGGTGATATCTTTCTTGACCACAAAGCTTGATCACAAACAGATATATATTTACTTATAAATATCAGAATATCCCGAGATCAGCTTAAATGTAAATTATGAGCGCCACCTCTCTTCTAATCATTCGTAAATACTACATGCAATAAGCCTAAGAGGTAATGTGTTTCGACAGATCAATGATACAACACATCGAGAATCATGCGGATTTACCTCTCTACAAGAATAATCCAACAATATTATATGGAAGATAACGCCGTACGATCGCAAGAAATCAGCGAGGATATATTAAAGCCGTGATCGGTCCAAGTACATTTCACCAAAGTTCTTCTACACTCATGAACTTCAAAGATTGAAATCGATACGCAACAAATAATACTAATATTAATCTACAGATTTATTTACTAAAGTTCTCGCTCTTCTCGCAACATTCAAGCAACTTCAGATTTCAAGTTTATGATACGCCAATTAAAGATTTTCAAATTGAAAAGTTGTTACGAATATAGCTGCCACTACCATGAAAGATTAATAAAGATGTTAGATACTCACTCTTTTTCCTTCGTCTGTTTTGCCCACTCTAAGTACTGATACGTTATTAATGAGACAGTTTAACACCTAGCTGACATTATTCAAGGGGGATTAAGAGAATGATTCATCGATAATCAACATCACATTTATTTGAATAATTACATAGATATCGATCGCACACCACACATATTAGTTCAATAACATCTATATTCATCTTTATCTTTCAACAATATTAATTTTGTTACTTTTTAAATTATGGTTCAACATATAACCCATTTGTATAAATATTTTTAATTTTTAATGGCTGCTAGAAGTCAGAATTAAAAACTCCGCCATATCATTTATGGAACTAAAAATCGCAATTTAGCTTTTAAATTAGATTTAAATATATATATATATATATATATATATATATATATATATATATATATATATATATATATATATATATAAGTTATTTTTATGTGACCATTTTGAATAATTGTTTTAAAATTTGCCTTAACATAAATTTTATTTCATAAAATTTGCAATTATGTGATTGGTTGACAGCAGTGAAAATTTACATGCGTTTAATTGATTTAGTATATTTGTTTGTTTATTTAATCTTAACCATGTTATCGTATTCTCATTTGAACTCTCACTCTTCAGCTCTTGGAAGGATATTTTAGTAGCCTTGCAGTAAATATTACAAGGGATGAGAATATAGATTTTAGAATGAATTAACAATAAATTAGATATAAGATAAAACTAGGACTAAGATATATTAAGAAGTGAGGTGCAATAAAACCACACTCCCGTCAAGCTTAAAATATTATTCAAAACCGATTTTGAACTCTTCTAAATATGTTCTCTCTCTCAAATATAAAAATAAAATAAAAATTTCTAAATACGACATAAGCAAAGATAGTTATAGCCTTTAAATGTAAGCTTTTTTTTTAAAAGATAAATAATTTTACTGATTCAAACTAAGAATACATTCGATAAAAATACATAAGTGAATAAATTTCAATAAAAAACTTGTGACTACGACACAAGATTTAAGCTTAATAAAGATAAATAATTCCGCTTAAAAGCCTTATAACAATTAGAATCATCATGATTTGTTGTCTAACCATCCATTATCGTACTAAAGCTACATAACTTCATTGTAGACACCAAAATTTGCTCATATATTGGCTTCTGGCTCCTCTTCTATTATTATTAAATTTTATTTTTTGATTTTTGCTACATTATTATTACTTTTCAAATCCCTCTCCATTCTCAGAATCCCTAGTTTTCTCTCCACTCATTCCCTATGATCATACCCTACCCAATTAATCATCTCTCCTCTGCTCTGCTCCCTCTCTTCTTCTCCTCCATCCTAGTTTCCTCTCTTTTTTTTTCTTTTTTTTTTTGCTCATACTCAAAGAAATCAAAAACAAAGATCACACACGTAAAAAACTTGTACATTTTTTATTTTTTCATTTTATTTTTTTCTTCTCATTTTTGTCAACACCCACTACATATTTTCTTTAGTATAAAATTCACACATGTATATATTTGTGGGATTGGATTTTTCTTTTATGGGCTATTATGATATTTATGTATATTGATATGATTAATTGTTGTTTCATAAATTTTATGAATTAACTCGAATCTTACATTTTTTCTCTTACTTATCAGATTTAAGCTTATTTTGTATTATTTATGTGTAATTATATTTTGTGTGTTAATAGTTAATTTGAAAAATTTTGCATAGACTTTATGTTGTAAAATATTAAATTAGAAGTTTCTTTTAGATATAATTTAGATTTTAATATGTGAAATTAGTCTTGAATAATAGAAAATTAAATTTTATAATATGTGAAATTAGGTCTTGAATAATAGAAAATTAAATTTTATAATATGTGAATTTAATCTAAGTTATCACTTTTGGAATTGTTAATTGACATAAGTTTTATGTAATTTAGCATGATTGAATGTCATAATTTTATTTTGAATTAAAGTTAAATTATTATATATTCAAATTAGGCTCAACCCATTAGTTTAAACCCATTAGTTTAGGCCAAACATAATTAGGCCCAACTCATTAGCTTAAGCCCATCAGATTAGACCCAACCTATTAGTTTAAGGCCATTAGTCTAGGCCCATCAAATTAAGCTTAATCCATTAGTTTAAACTTATTAGTCTAAGCCCAATATAATTAGGCTCAACCCATTAGTTTAAGCCCATTAGTCTAAGCCCATCAAATCAAGCTTAACCTATTAGTTTAAACCTATTAGTCTAAGCCCAACATAATTAGACCCAACCCTTTAGTTTAAGCCTATTAGTTTAGACTCAACATAATTAGGCTCAACCCATTGGGCTAAAGCTCCTGCCACCTGCACTCATCAAATTAAGTCCAACTCATTAGTTTAAACTCATTAGTCTTAGGCCCAACACACCAGGCCCACCAACCCATTAGTTTGGTTTCATTAGCTTAGACCACCCAAATTGCTTCATCCCATTAGCTTAGTTCCTATTAGTCTAGGCTCAACATAATTAGGATCAACCCATTAATTTAAGCCCATTAGTCTAGTTCCAACAAAATTAGGCCCAACATAATTGAGCCAACCACTGGGCTGCTCATCGCCCAGTCCACTATAATTAGATCTAACCCCGCTTTAACCTCATTAAATGCTGTGACCCATCACCAAGTTCTCAACCCATTGGGCTTTAAGCCATTAATCTAGGCCCAACATAATTAAGCTCAACCTATTAGTTTAAGCTCATCAACATAATTAGGCTCAACCCATTAGTTTAAGTTCATTAGTTCAGCCACTAATTGGGGACTCAACCCATTACTAGTTTATTACCAGGCCCAATATACTTAAAGCTCATCCTATTGGCTTTAAACCCATTAATCTAAAGCCCAACATACTTAAAGTTCTCAATCAATTAGCCAGTTCCCTCACCTGGCTAGTTCAACATATTAATCTAACTTATTAGCCCACGCCCACATACTGAGCCCAATCTATTGCAACTCACTTACTTAGACTCCAACTCATTGTGCTTAACCCATTTGCCTAACCCCTTGTGTTAGCTTATCGACCCCAGTCATCTCGACCAGTCTTTACCACGTATTATAATCTACATTTTTTAAATTCACACTTCAACCCTTAATTTATTCAATTTCATTTTCTAAAATTCATTATTTTCAATTTAATCTAAATTCAAGTCTTCCTTAAAAATATTTCTCAATTTTTTTTTAAAAATTTAAATATCCAACTTTCAAAAATTCAAATTTACATTTTCTCATCTTCTAAAATTCAAAATTTCAACTCTAAAATTCAATTCCCTTAATTTTCAATTTAATTTTTTTTTCAAATTTTCACATTTTTTTTTTCAATTTACAAAATTCTCAATTTCAAAAATTTTAGTATCATAATTTAAGAATACAAAGTCTCATAATTTCCAATTTCAGTTTAGATTTCCAATTTCAAATTTACAATTTCTCAATCCAAAATTCCAAAGTTTCATAATTTTAAAAAATTCAAATATTTCAATTTCTAATTCCAAAATCTCAAATTTATAAAATTCAAGTTCTTAATTTAAGTTCTAATTTCAAAATCCCAATTCCAAAATTCTCAAACTTCAAATTCCACTTGAAATTTTCCAATTTCAAAATTTCAAACTTTCAATTTTTCAAAACTTCAATTTCAAATCAATTTTCAAAAATTTCAAACACATGATTAATTCTATAGTTTCCACATAAAATGGAATCTTGTGGAGTTAATTTAATATAGCAGTATAAATGGGCTCGAGGTAGGGCCCATCATCTATATCAGCACAACAAATTATTCGACTTAATCTATAGCTTGTTTGTTTAGTGAATGAATATTCTATCACTATTCCTTAGCCGAGCTAAATGATTTTACATTAATGCGCGCTCTCGATTTGCATACACGAGGTACACATTTCTTCTCTTTAATTTTGCTCTTTATTTATCATCTACGATTTATTGGTACACAACAATTGGGTGATTGGTTGTCCACGGTTCACTGACTTGTTTTAATAAAGATCGCTTTTATCTTGGCTTAGGAGAATTGCCTCGGCTACTACCATCTGCTTCGATAAATGCGGCCTTTGAATTGAGACTTTGGTTTTAAATAGGTTTTTCAAGAAAAAAAAAAAAAGCGAGTCTACGCGTAGTGCGGGGCGATCGAAAAATGAGGTTCGCAAAATAGCGACTCAGGGACAAAATGTGGAGTCAAACTTGAATTTTAAGTTTAGGGAAATGTGACATTCGAACTGGTCAAGTTATAAGGATATCCTATTTTTTGTGCTTTGTATACTTGATATTTGATAGCATATGATCTTGACTAGTTGATTGTTTTATACATACTTGATTGCTATAGTCATTGAGAGATTTGGTTTTTTATTGATCTTATTAATTGATTCTTTTATTGATTTGTGAAGATTTGTACAACATAGAGCTAAGATTTGAGGATATTTGTGCAGTCAATGTAACTGTTTGTTCTTGAATTGTTAGGTTTTTGGGATCGCACCTTGTGCACCTTAGATCGTCTCAGAGTGTGTGAGTTGTGGCTCGTCACCCAATTTTGAGAGTCTTTACCATGTTATCTTGGATCTTCTTTTAAAGCCGCGACCTTATGGGTTGATTCTTATCCTACACTTGGGTGCATCTAGGAACTTTGAGACCACTTTAGTTTATGTTTTTGAATTATAAGGTGTTCTTTCCTTTGGTCTTGATAAATTGTTCTTAGAGATGATATAGGTTAGATCACATGGGCTTCTTCATTTTCTTTGGACATGTTTAAATCTCAAACCGTTCAAATGATTCATACTCCCCCACAAATGGATTTGAGCATTTGGAGTATTTAGCAGTCTTATTAGTGAATGGATTTCTTCGGTAGACATCCTTCAGCACATTGTAGATCGTAGGTTATATATTGCATGGGATTTGAGGAGGTATTTAGACCCACCTGGCTTGGGCCATATATCATGAAGTTGACTCTGAGGAGTACGCATGGTTGATAGTTTGCGACAAAAAGTGATTACAAAGTTGACAACGGATGTTCAGAAAATGCCATTTGAGACCATAGTTGCATGATGGGTGGCCATTATTTGGTTAGCCATATACCTTATTACCTTTACTATGCTCTTTAGATGGAATTCTTGTACTTGGGCTTCCCTTACCTTTTCTACATCAAAGTAGGAGCCCTTTGTGATGCATATGTATAACTTTGGTAGAATCTCATGGGCTTTGGACTTATGTATCTATTTTCATCCACTGGCTATTATCATCATCCCCTCCTTATCACATTAATTATTATTACCTTATTTTCCTATTTCCATTGTTGCTTGCCTTGTCTTTTTGTTACCTTATTTGGATGTGATTCTCCACATTTTGGTGCATAGGGTGGTTATATAGTACTGTCACTCCTCCTTGACATTGATTCCAGATTTTTGGCCTGAGAGGTTACTTTATAGGAGGGTATTTAGACATTTATTCGTGATTGGAGAGAGCTTACTCATTGTTTATGTTTCTTGTTGAGGTATGATTTGTTAATTATCAGATGCACATTCATTAAAAAAAAAACAAAAAAACAAAAAAGAAAAAAAAGAAAAACAAAAGCAAAAAAAGAAAAAAGAAGAAGAAACAAAGGTGTATTTATGTATAGTATCTTCCTCCATTAAATGTTTATATCGACTTTTAAGTGTTACTTGTTGGGTGTATTTATTATTGGGGGTCTATGTGAGATTTTTTTTTTTTCAATGAGGGTTTTCATTCCTTGCATCGCTTTTGTTATGCATTTTGAGTGTTGAGAGTTCAGGTGAAAGTTCGAAGGGCGAGTGTTCATGCGAATCCTATGAGTTGACTATTGATACTCGTATCTAGTGTTTGATGAGTTATATGGGTTCATGTGAGAGTTCTGTGAAATCCCTTATTTCTTGAATCACTCACCCGTGCTTTTGGTGGAGGGGATGGTCAATTGAAGAGTGACATTTCCCTGGGATCTACGGATCATTATCTAAGGCTATTATTCCATCCTTTAGTGAATGACTTCCTTCTCTTTGTACGATATGAGTTGATCATCATTCATTTGTTTCTCCATACCTTGTGTATATTGCCATTTTTTTCTTCGCACTTGACCCACCATTATTCCCTTCTTCACATTTCTTGGGATTGTTGCTAACAAGCTAACGCCTTTTCCATTCATTTATTTCCTTCGTAAATTACTTTTATTGGTTACCTTGCAGGTCAGCTTTACTCAGATTTTTCTCATACATCATCTTGTACACAAGATTATTAGGTTTTGATTATTAGATGTTGAACTGATTTCCTTTGTTTTCTTAGACCACACCACCAGGAGCCTACATTGCGGTCAGTGTCTTAAAGACCACCACAGGTCGTGATATCAAGTGTAATCTTTAGCGGTTCTGCGGACATGTGTTGGAAAGTTTAGTTTTGTGGATTTAGGCGAATTATTCGTAACAGCTACAGATTGCTAGTGATGTGGTCCAATTCAGACCCCATTGGAGTGTTGATGACCCCAGTCGTACACAGTGCAGCGTGGATGATTTGTTATTGACTTCTTGATTTTTACAATACATCACTTATGCCATACTAGGGCATGTTTCTTTATTGAGATCATCGATTCGTGGTTCTTACATTTTCCATTAGGGCATTGTTGGGGCATATAGATTTCGACTTCATTAAGGATTAATCTTTATACATGCACTCAGGCATGAGTTTGTACCTTTTAGCTAATGTGGGGTCGGATGGTTGATTGACGATCATCGACTCTGCATTGAGGCACTTCACCCCATTCATTGAGATTATTATATCTTTTGTTGACCTCATGATTACGCTCGATCCATTCGGCATTTATTTACTCATGAGTTCTTATTGTCACACCTAACCCAACCTAGCGAAGGATGAAGGCGCAGCTATCTTGGGACTCTTTACCTGCTTTTTCAGATATTGGTGGTCCCAAGTCTATCTGGCGAATCGAGAAATATCATATACAAGATACAAAAATAAAACCACCAACGTGAGTGGTGTTTACGATGTCAATCTGTTCTGATCCTGATCTATTTACATATACATATACCAGACTTATACATTTGCAGTTCAGGTTCAAAATATCACATAGTGGACTCCTACTAGTTTGGTAGCCTATGATATCTTGGAGGTCTGACGTCCTCTACCTTTGCAGTTAAAACCAGTGCTAAGCAACTTTCTTAGTGGGCTAAATGCTCACATTATCATATGCATAATACTCATTTATATGCAGCACTATGATATACGATGCTTGAGATGTCGAATTTTTCATGAATTCATGCATAACAACGTATCTGGCGTACTTGTACCTGGAACTATTATCATGTTCGAGATCTCAGTAGGAGTTACAAAGTTGCTCTTAATACGAAGATACTCGTGGGTACATTCGAGCTTATATTTTATGCAGGAGGTACCAGTGGATACTGGAAGCTGCTTGTACGGAGGTACGAAGTAAAGTACTCTGAGCTTATACTTGTATAGAGTGCAAGTAGGTACATTATTCGGATAAATGATGTGTGCTTTCTTATTCTTCAGTTCGGACTTTTGTCGTATAAGTTGTTTATTCTGACTAATGTCTAAAATGGATGAAAGGATAGCGACCTGATAAGTGCAGGAAGGTACGATTGCGATGCTTGAGGTCTTGAGTAGCACAAAGCAAAGTCTTGAAAACCCTTGACCGAAGAAAGTGTCGTGTACTGTCAGAGAAATCTTGTGAAGTCTTAAATGTGCGAGAGCTGGGTAAGAGAGGTGATGTCATAATTAGAAATGCCCAGAAATCTTATCTACGTGACTAACAGTATAGCAGTGTCAAATAATAGATTCGATATCGGAGTCTTAGGCGGTCACTACTGATTATATGGATTGGAAGACTTCTTGTTTTATCCATAGAACATTGGTTGCCAACATCAAACTCATTAGTCCAATAGATAAGTTCTTGAAATAACGGAATAACAAACATAATAAAACACATGTGTATGCCTAAACAATGCTACCGCTTCCGCGATTGTACTTGACATGCTCTGCGAGACGCCATACAGGCTAGCTTTGCTAGCTTATGGCGTGCCGAGCTTGTCGAGCATCCCTATAGTGCAACCTTAGCATGGACTTACATGTGGCGTGGACTTATCTTCTTGCATGGGATCCTTACTGTAGTGACGTAGGACCAGAAATTTACCCTAAGTTCTTGATTTCGTCCATTTCTGAAATCAACGAAACCCAATCAAAGCATCACGAAAACAACTCTCAGTGGTTCGTAGCAAACATAAACACAGAGGGAAAAATTAGGAGGATTCCTAACACCCGACAAGTATTCATACTCTTAATCACCTCCAAACCCTATACTTTCGAGGAGGAATTTCATACACCCCGACATTCATAGTCCACACAGATCCATGCAGAAATACCTCATTTCAGTTTTATCATATTCTTCCTACAAGTTCCAACCCAACGACTTCCACAAACACTTGTAATGGTGTGGGTTCTGAGAATTATCTGTGAAACTCACAGACAAAATCGAGAATCCTTTAAAAGTTCTAATCTCTGAAAATGCTAACAATGCACAAATCTACCTAAATTCTATCCTTCCTCTACTGTATATTCCTTTACTCTCTCTTCCCATGATAGTAGCCTAGCTTTGATAGAGATAATTGATTACTTATCCATTTGATATAATTTTCCTTTATTGCCCTTTAGTCATGGAAACTCTCTTATTTGCACCCTTGACTTATGTCATTTCTATAATAACATCTAATATTCTTATCTGCACAAACTTTATCATATTTTGACAATTCCGTACACATATCTTGTACAAGTTGGGTTTTCAGAGGCCTTACTCTCACTTGGCAAAATATGTTCTGAAAAATTTCAGATATCTTTGTTCTAATTATGTTTAAAAATGACTAGAACATATTTGGGGTGTTACAAACTATCTTTGAGAGCATACCACTGGGATTAATCTGACATCTTAATGACATTTATACTCATGACCTTTTTAGGTTATTGCTTAGGTTCTTCTCTCTTTCATAGTTTTTCTACAGGGGCATACCCCATTTTTCAGTGAGTTCATTCAAAGTCTCCCTCTCTCATTTATTATTCTTCTCTTGGTTACAGGCGTTTTTTTCATGCCTTAGTTTTATTTTAGATGTTTTTGGTTATAGATTGTTTGCACTTTCATTTAGTTAGTTATCTGTTGAGGAGCATCCCTCCTTATTGAGTTTATCTTAGATCCTGGGTTGGAAGATTGATTTTCTTTAGGACATCACCTCAGTTATGTTCTTTAGGAGTCTGATGCACCCATATTCAAGTAGTCTTGCTTTGGGCGTACAGTGCCTCCATATTTAAGTAGTTTTGGTTAGGTTGTATGGTGCCCGCATCTTTCAATGGTCATGATTTTGGCGTTCAGAGCCATCATGTCCGATTAAGGCGTTGAGCCATCTATTTCCCTGGGATTTAAGAAGCCACT
Organism: Tetrastigma voinierianum; assembly: GCA_016808115.1. Lineage (NCBI taxonomy): Eukaryota > Viridiplantae > Streptophyta > Magnoliopsida > Vitales > Vitaceae > Tetrastigma > Tetrastigma voinierianum. The sequence goes on from JAEQBH010004949.1 coordinate 74,655, forward strand.
TTGGCGTTTAGAGTATTTCACTTTGAAGTTAGTACAATTTAAACCAGACCCACTCAGCACCATGTTTAGGCGTTAGTATCTATTTCGGAATAAGACATTGATTTGTGCTGCCATCTTCATTTGGGGTTTAAAGCGTTCGGACTTTGCCTTTGCTATCTTCATTTCGGATTTCGGTTAGTCTTCACCTTTTTGCCTTTTGGATCTCGGTGTTCGAGACTCCACCTTTACTATCTTCATTAGATTTGAGGTCGAGACTTCACCTTTTTGCCTTTTTGGATCTCGGGCGTTCAAACTCACCTTAACACCACAGTCTTCATTTAGATTTAAGCGTTAGGACTTTGCCTTCATATGGATGAATGTTGACGCTTGTCACATGACACCCCAACTAATTTGGTGTCTTTCTTTGAGATCTCTTTTTTTTTTTCTTTTTTTCCTATTTACTACTCCTTATAAACTTTAAACTGTTCATTCATATAATGTTCGCTTAATTTAAGCTTGTATTATAATGTAGTAGCGGATTACGAATATATACAAAATATGATGTTCAGCATTTACAATATTTACATTATACACGAAAAAACAAAACTCACATATCTACATTAGACTAATGGTCTTCAGGTGGGCAAGTGATGTGTTTTGATTCTTGTCACCCAGTTGTCACAATTCTCTAGTTTCTCTTCACTCTACGAATGAAACTACGGGTATAAACTTATAACAGGGAATAAATACATATAGGCGACCTATAATCAAAGTCATCACACTTTGAACAATTTACCATCTAACTTTAACATTCATTTACATATACACATGTTTTAACCGTGTTTTGAACATATCATTATAGATGTCTTCTACATATATCATACTTATTCGATCTTATCTATGTTTAATTCCATATAAATAACTTATTTATGTTTTGTTCTTTATCACTTTATGTTATTTAATTATCGTCGCATAGCAATGATGTCTTATATATCATGTCATGTCATTTACATATTCTTGTTATTTATCTTTTGTTTCATGCCTGCAAATACCTTAGAAGTGGATATGGGAAAGAAGCGTGTACCAGAATGTCTGCTCATCAGAGACAGTGATATCTATCATGCTGACATAAGCAGGGCTTGCTATAATGATCGGCTTAGGATACATGCAATCGATCAGACAGGGCCTCGATATACCGTGCTATCTTCTGAAGCAAGCTTGTATCACTATAGACATACTATACCATCCAACTACGGTCATAAGCGAACCAAATCAATTTATTGTGTTTTCTTAACAATCTTTGCAGGTATTAGAAAAGATATCTATCATTTATATGAGATATAACTCTTGACTCATGTATATATGAGTTATTTATTATCAAATAATCTCTTATAAACATTCTATTGTACTTTTCATATAACAAAATTATCGTGTATTCTCTTGCTTTCATAGCACATTTTATCATGATGTAACCTATGATTAAGACCTTCCATATAACCAATACATTATATAACCTTTATACAATTTCATTTCCACTTCATAATTACATGAACAATTCGAGGAGTAACTCCTAAGTCATTTCGGCCACAATTTTTGACCACCATGCACTTGAGTTGTTAAGTGGATCTGCAACTCAACTCTATGTCTTGGTTTCTTTATGGTTTAACATCATATTATTTGATTTTAATTTGGGAGATATGGTCTAAACATTCCAGGCTTGCTGCTGGAACAATTTCAGGAATACGAATATGGAATTGTGTCCTATCTTCCGAAAATTTTCGAATCTTTAGAGATAATTTGATCATAATTTCTTCATAAAGTTATTCTCCCAAATGTCTAGTTTGTACAGAAATTTGAATCACCTCAGAAATTTGGACTAGTATAACTCAAATTATAGATTTAAACAACCAGGAATTCTCGATTGAGGAATTTGATATAGAGATTTCGGGGACAAAATTGTTCCCCTTACTTTGACGAATTTTAAGGTCCGATGGGGTTAATTTGGATACAATTATTTTAAGAAGATTTGTTCTTTAGAAAATGCAGTTTATCAAAGAAAGTTCGATCAGTGGTTGAATGAGTGATAATGATTATGACTAATACAAAACTATTCTGAAACCAGCGCTCTCAGGAATTGACCCAAAAATAAGCCTTAGCAGCCAATTTTCTAGGTCTCTTGTCAGGTCCAATTGTACACCTACTTCCAAAGAAGATTTGTTCTCCTATCATTTTGATTAAAATAGAGATATTTTACCTTTCATTAAACCTCAATATATTTGTACCATATAAATTTGCTAATTTTTCTCTTTTTTGCATTTTGGTCATCGTTTCTGTTTATTCTCAATTAAACATCAAAATCCGCCACTTGGCATATTATCTTCTTGTATTATGACCCGCCAGGTCCACTGATTGGTAAGTACTAATTTACCCTTAACTCTTCAATATTAATTAAGTTTTCTTATTTTATTTTTAGCATTATTTTATTCGGAAAAATATACATTTATTTTATATATAAACATATTTCAAAGCGTCATAGTATAATTTGGGAGTAATACATCATCTACATCCCACATTTACTAGCCTTCCTTCGAGATCGGACGATTCGGACTGTCTTACACCGTCGAGCGTTTAAGTTGCCTTTCATATGGATCGAATGTTTGGACTTAAATCGCATCATTTGCTAGCATCGCGGATGGATGATCGGACCCGTCTGCTACATATCGAGCAATTCAAGACCGTCTTACGCATCTCCAGTGTTCAGACTCCATGTATATGGATCGGATGTTGGAACTTCACGCATGTATCACATTTGTTAACACAAGCGGTCACGGCGTTCAAACCGTCTTACGCATATCAAGCGTTCAAACTTCGCCTTCATATGGATCAGATGTTCAAACTTCATATATATCACATTTGCTACTTCCGCCAGATCAACATTCAGACGTCTTCACCTATCGGCGTTCGGACTTCCAGCGGTGCTCGATCGAATCTTCCGGACTTCATTTGATCACATTTTCTAACGTCGCGATTAACCACGTTCGGACCGTCTCGAATCGGGCCCGAAACGTCCCGAATATCGGGCGTTCGGACCCGTAACTATATGAATCGGATGTTGATTTCATTTGTGTCACATTGCCTAGTCTGACTATAGGCGTTTGGACTTCGTCTTCTGCATATCAGACGTTCAAACTTCACATTCATATGGATCAGATGTTCATACTTCATCCCCCGTATCACATGTACACAACACCTAATTGACGATTCCGGTTTGTGCCCTGCAGTGCAGCATTCGAACACTATTTATATGGATCGAGATGTTTAGACTTCATGCATCACATTTACTGCCACTGACCATCGAGCGTTTAGACTTTGTCTTTTGCATATCAGGCGTTCGGACTTCGCCTTCATATGGATTAGATGTTGAGACTTCTCCCGTATCACATGTCTTCGCTTACCGCCGAGTTGAGGCGTTCAGACCGTGCCCTACGAGATCGGCGTTTAGACTCCGCCTTCATATGGATCAAATGTTCGAGACTCATCCCCACATCACATGTGCTAACCACCAGCGGTTGAGGCGTTTCAAACCGTCTTCTGGATAAAGGCATTTAGAAGCCGCCTTCATATGGATCGATGTTCGGACTTCATCCCAATATCACATTTACTATGCATGATTAGGCGATTCGGACCGTCAACGCCATATCGACATTGGACTCGCCTTTACCTTCATCTTATGACAAAGATTCGAACCACTGGCTGTGTTTCCTCGTTTGGACGGACATTTCGATGCCTTCACCATAGTTTAGACTCTCAGATTTTGTCTTTATCAGAGATATCACTACCAATATTGAGTAGTGCATTAGCCATACTTTGATCACCAGAGTTTATTTAGGTTATCGTCTCTCCATTGCTAGATCGTGAGTTTGTCATGACAGTGTGATCGCTATCAGTGTCTGTGACTATTACATCACCCATGAAATTTTGGCGATTTTCGCTTGTTTCAGGTTTTGATATAGGTTCACCTTTGGGAGGACCTTCTTATAGAGAGCTTGGATTTATGCCATGACTTTGATGACCTCTAGGTTGTTTTGTTCTTTTGTTATTTGCTTTTGATGTTTTTTTAGAACTCCTTTTAGCTACTTGAGTTTGAGAGAGTTAATGTTAACGTGGGCTGACGGGGTTCATTTGTTGTCGATCGATTCGTCTTGTTTTACTTACTTTTCACGCTCCTTTGAATACCCTTTATTCCCATTTACTACAAATCCGCCATTCATCAAAGATGGGCATATTGTAGACCCCTAATTACTCACACATTATTTTTATTATTATTGTTATTAAATTTACTTTTTGATTTGTTTTATTATTTTATTATTTTATTATTTTCTTTTTCAAATCCCTTCATTCTTCTACTCCATATTTCTCTCTCCACCATCCCCATGTCATACCTATGACTAACCTTCTCTCTTCCCCCTCCCAATGGGTTTGATTTTTTTTCCACTCTCCTCGGCTCCTATAACTGTGCTTCTTCTCATGTATACTCATTTCCTTCCCTCTCTTCTTCCATCCTAGTTTCATCTCTTTTTTTTTTCTTTTTTTTGCTCATACTCAAAAATTAAGACAAATATCACAAAGGTAAAAGACTTATACCTTCTTTATTTATTTTATTTTATTTTATTTTATTTTTAACTCTCATTTTGTCTTACCATTATTTTCTTTAACATAAAATTCATATATGCATGTATTTGTGGGATTTTGATTTTTCTTTATGGGGCTATTATGATATTTATGTATATTGATATGATTAATTATTTATTGTGGTGAAATTTATATGGTAAACGGATCATTTTTACTCTTTACTTTATTGTATTTAGGTTTTATTTTGTGTTATTCATGTGTAATTATGTTTTTGTGTGTTGGAATATTTTTATAGAATTTTAGGTTGTCAAATATTAAATTGGAATTTTTTTTTTAGATATAATTTATATTTTAATAATGAAATTAATCTTGAATAATGAAAATTAAATTTTATAATATTCAATTTAACCTAAGTTATCACTTTTGAAATTGTTAATTGATATAATTTTATTTAATTTAGTATGAATTGAATGTTATAATTTATTTTGAATTAGGGTTAAATTAATAAATCAAATTAGGCGGAGCCCGTTAGTTAAACCGAATTTAGTGCAGGCCCGAAACATAGTGGGCTGACACATTGGCTTAAACTGGCTGGCCAGGCGTCAATTAGGCAAAAAGCCAGACTGGTTTAAGAAAAATTTAATTGCAGCGTTAAATTAGCCCAATCTATTAGTTTAGGCTCATTGGTCTACAGACCTATTATAATTCAGGCCCAATATTAGTTTAAGCCCATTAAAATCTGAAGCCCATCAAATTAAATCTAACCCATAGTTACAAACCCATTAGTTGAGCTGTTATATTGAGTTGTGTAGTTTGTACATCTAGTCTAGAATGTGTAATTAGCACTCCTTACCTGTTAGTTTAAAAGCCAATTAGTTTGACCCATCAAATTGGCCAAACCCATTGTTAATTAAGAACCGGCGTAATTGGGTCTGACCATTGGTTTAAACGTTGATGCAGACCCGACATGTTTAAGGCTCTGGTGTTTGAGCCCGTCAAATTAAGCTCGACCAATTAGGTAGACCCAGCATAATTGGGTCAAGCCGTTGGTTTAAAATTTCCGTTGAGTCTGGGCCCGACATAATAAGGCTTCGACCAATTTATTTAAGCGTTAGTCACATTTCGTCAGTGGCGTACGTTAGTTTAAGCGATGAGTGTGGTAAAGCGTAAGTAGGAACAGACATTCAGTTTAATCAATTTAGTCTAGTGATATCTTGCCGGCGTCTAATAGTATAGCCCATTCGTATAGGCCCAACATGTTTAGGCTGATCGATTAATTTAAGCGCAATTTGCAAAGTTCGGCGTATTGGGCCGGCCGATTCTTTTTATCTTGACGTCGCCAGAAGCTGGCCCAACTAAATTCGGCTTATTTACCCCAAATTTCAGTAGCGTTATAGAGTTTAACGGCTCCCCAGGCCTTACATAGAGTTAGTTCTGCAAGTAAAATTCAGGTCGTTCGATATTTTGGCATATATTCTATGTTGACTCTGAGTAGTCAAATTTCCCTCTTAATTTATTAATTTCTCATTTTTAAAAATTCATTATTTTTCAATTTAATCTTAAAATTCAGGATTTCTAAAAATTCCAAGTACTAAATTTCCATTTCTCATTTTTTTTTTAAATTTAAATATCAACTTTCAATTCAAATTCACATTTTCTCTATCACTAAAATTCCAATTTTTCAACTTTAAATTCAATTCCCTTAATTTTCAATTTCATTTTTTTTTCCAAGTTTTATTTTTCAATTTACAAATTCTCTAAATTTCTAAAAATTCGATGTCATAATCTAGAATACGGTCTCTTAATTTCCATTCCAAGTTTTAAAGTTTCAAATTTCAAATTTACAATTTCTTAATCCCAAATTCAAAGTTTCATAATTTGAAATTAACATCTTTAATTTATAATTTCAAATTTCTAAATTACCAAATCTCAAAATTTATAAAATTCAGTTCTTAATTTAAAAATTAATTCCAAATCCCAATTCAAAATACCGGACTTCAAATTCGCTAAAAATTTTCAATTTCGAAAATTTGAAACTTTCAATTTCAAAACTTTTATTCGTCGATTTTCAAAAAGTGAAACACATGATTAATTTTATAATTCCTATAAAATGAAATCTTACGGAGTTAATTTATATAACATATAAATGGGCTCGGGTAGGGCCCGATATCTAGTGTATCATTTTAACAAATAATTCGACTTTTGATATATAAGCGTTTTTAAGACTGAATGTGAATATTCTGCTCTTTGTTGTATTATTGACTATAATTTTATTGATAGCGCTCTCGATTAAGCGGCATTTGCTCTTCTCTTTAATTTCTCTTTATTTGTCTTCACGTGGTTTATTGGTACTGTAATTGATTGTCCCTAATTTAAAAATTTGTTTAATAGAGCCGTTTTATATATGGGTTTAGAGGTCTTTCACATTTCTTTACCATCATTAGATCGGTAACATGACCTCTAGAATTAGATTGGTTTTCATGAACCGACTTTTCCTAAATAAGAATGCTTGCTATGATTTTATTCTTGTTTCTTTTAAAACTAAAAAATAACAAAAATATAAGTAACTGACTTCAAACATTTTAAAGAGATAAGCAAGTCTCACCATGGAGTGGGGATAATATGAAAATGCAGATTATACTTATATATATGATGCGTTAAACCATTAAAGTATATATATATATATGTAGATCTGTAAGAAAAATGCGAGTCAGTACTCATATGGCAGCAAGTGAGTCGATAAAATTTTAGAAAGTATATATATATATATATATATAAAAAGAAGGAATCACTATAAAAGAAAAATGATAAATAGAGATTTAAGGCTAAAAATGTCCAAAAAATGAATTTGCTAAAAAAGAAAAATGTAGGGAGAAAAGATGAGTCTTTAAATAGAAGTTAGAAAGATTGACTAACCATTAAGAAAAAATTCTATTTAAGATTTAATTATAACATCAATTAAATTAGCTACTAAGCATTGTGAAATTTTAGTATGATCAATTTGTTATATTTAGAAATCATTGAGTTCGAGCAACCTATCTACCCATCTACTATATCTAGCCCCTTGACCCATAAGGGTTTCCACCTCAACAGGTTAAAATAGTTTTTTATCAAGTGGGAGTGTACCAAAAAATTCCACTTGAGGTAGTGAAAAAATCCCTTTCGATGACAAAATATCTTTAAAACATGGATTTATCAATTAAAAATAAATAATAATTTTTTTTAAAAATTATAATATAATTTCGTAGCTTTTCAAACTTTGAATATTTAGCATAAATCTTTGGTAGATTTAATAGATAAAAGTTCTTTTAAGATTAGATTAAAGTTCTTAATTTGAAAAAACTTTTAATCATGAGTAAAAGTAAAAAGTGGTTTCAATTTCGAAAGATTTTTTGTTTAATTTATAAAAAGATAAAAATCGAGATGAAATATAAGGTAATGTTATATGGGTGACTTGATATCATGAAGATATGAATCTCCTCAACCATCTCATAAATTTTGACAAGAATTTATACGAAATATCGATCATCCATAAAAAAAAAAAATCATGAAAATGCAGAAAAACTTTAAAAGTGGGAATTAAAGTATGAGTAAGCATTGTAAGTTGTTTAGTTTAAAATATATTATATTTGTGAATGATAAAAATATAATTTATAAAGTACATCCATGATAAAGTTAAGAAATTTAGTTTCATTAAAATTTTAAAGAAATAAATAAATATATAAAATATTTAAAATATAAAAATATAAATTTTATTGATTTAAACCAACAATATATTCAATAAACATACGAAATCAAATTAAGTTAAAACTTTAGAAAATGATATACTATCATTAATCACCCTGCTTACATTTAATTATTATAACCTTTATCATAGAATCACCCCCTGCTTACACATTTGATTATTATATAATGATTAGAATACTTATGACTCAAGTTATACAATATATTGATGACTATGATTAGATTTATAATCTAGTCGAATCTCATTTTTTACAAATCTATCTTACATGATCTTTTCTTTTACTGACAAAATATGTTAAATATTTACGAAAGACTCCTCAATTTTGCAACAAATTTGGGAACTAAATGACGTTTGGTTGAACTTTGAGCATAGCTTCGTTTTGATAAGAAGACTTGGGTTTTAATTTGCATTTAGACATCAGATCTTTCTGGACCTAATAAGTCGATGCTTTAATTTGTATTTAGACATCATGGTCTTTCTGGACTCAAATTTCTTGGGATTTCAATAACATTAGGCTTGTCTTTTGAACACATTATGGGCTATAGATTGTACTCACATCTTTGGAATTTAGCTATAAAGTGGGTTTTAAGGCCTTAGACTAAAAATCATTATAAAGAAAAAAACTCTAGCCGCTTTTCTCTTTCTCTCATCTTGTTCTTACTAACACCTTTTTTTTAAGTAAGAAGGAGTGGTTTTTTTTGTCATTTTTTTTTGCCTCAAATCACCTTTTTACATCTCTTTCTACCAATTTTTTTTTCAATAAAGTAATTCTTAGACAAAAATCTGGATTTTTAATTTGTTTTTCATATTTTTGTTATCGTTTTGTGCTATGTGTGGTTTGTGTCGTCTTATTATTCTGACGGTTTTTGGTTTCGTCATCTTATTGTAGCTTTCTTGTGTGCCGGATGGATTCGAGCAATAAGATGGTCATTCAGTGGCTTATCAAGTCAAATCATGGTCGTCAGTATGTTGGAGAACTGAAGTCATATGTATTTTAGTCATCATATAATTATCAAATGTGTAGGTTTTAAGTCGATTCATTTATCACTAATAAACTTTACGTATTAAGCCGTATCGAGTTTTAAGCGAATTTGATTATGTATTTCTACGAATGTAATAATAATTTGAATCAATAAATTATTCTTCTTTAAAAAAATGACCTTAGACTTTTTAATATACGTCTGATATAATACTTGAATGAGGGCTTTTGACATGGTTTCTAGGGTACGATATGGGCCCTGGATGAATATTTGGATTTAGCATTGGTTAGTTGAGATCTCCAAAAGCCGGGCCGAGGGCCGCTTTGGGTGGCTGACCAAATGGGCATTAGCCCGGCCAACCCAAGAGAGGCCTGGCTTAGATCGAGCAGTTAAGGTGGTAGGGTAGTGGGAGCCGTTGGGCGGCCGGCAGATGGTGGCTTGAGATCTATGGGATTTCGACTGCAGAGCTTGGCCAGAGGCACTCGAAGCCACTCGAGGCCGCTGAAGCTGGTTTAGGCAGCAGAGGCACCGGACCAGTTTAAGCCCGCTTGGGAGGCGCCCTAGGGCCGGGTCTAAGGCGGTATAGGCCCGCCCACAGTAAAATCTGAAGCGAAGCAAAAGTATCTAAAGCCCATTACCCTCCATGTGGTTTATTTAAATTGTGTTGAAAAGTTAAATAAAAAGTAAGACACAAGCGATTGAAATAAAAAATACGTCGTTTAAATTTTATTGTCAAATAATTATCTGTTGGATAATATGAAAATTTTACATATTACAAAATAAATTACATACATTAGGTTGTGCCTGCTTATTTGTCAATGTTTGTACTTTTTCAACCATAAGAAAATAATCTATTTGTTTCCGATAAAATATTTAATCATTATTTTTAGGTGACGAGAATCTTTGGATCCATTCGTATGCTTGAAATATTTTTTAGGATTATATGTATCGGCCCATTTAGTTTAGCTACCGAACATGATGGTACAAATCTGCGTAAATTATTACGTCTTTTAAACGTATTCACTTCTTCGATTGCTTGGGGTGACAAATTACATCTCTTTTTTGCTAACCACTCTTCCGCACTTTCTGCGACTTCCGATGAAATATCTTCATGAACGAGATTATCGCTGCGTGCGATAATAGATAACCGAATTATTTAATTTGTTGTTTCCACCATTCTAAAATATCAAAATCTTTATTATCTTCGTGGAATTGTTTCTACATTGAGATATCTATCTATTTATATTTGTATTATTTGGAGGCCCAGATTTGTTGCTTTTTATACTTTTGAACATTTAAAGAGAACATAAAAGATGAGAACATTGGTGGATGATGAGTTTCTATCAAACTAATATTATTCACAGTATTTTTCTTTATAAATATTATATAAAATATATAAACTTAATTTACTTCAATTTTTAAATTTTTGATTTTATTTGATATTACATTGTAAATAAACTTACAATGCGTCCTCCCCAAAACGTAAATTTTAATCTAGATTATTACAAATTAAACCAATATAATAAATTAAGGTATTTCTCTTAATATTTTAAATTTTTTCTATCATTTGCAAAAATTGTATCATTTAAAAATTCCTGCTTAAATAATTTTGAAATTACCATATAAATACACAGTTATTTACGTGTGACGATCTGTGAGTTGGATATCTGGCATTACGAAATGTTGTTGAAGTATCAAGTTTCAAAAAAAAGATCTCGTAAAGGTCTGTGATATTGTAATCGTAATCATTTGTACGTAACATCATTATCAATGGCTATTGTAGATAGTGCGTTTAGGTATAATTGTTCTACTTTTTATGTTTTGTAATATTTTGTAAAAACTTATAACTAATTCCATCTAGTTGGTATGTCTAAACTTATATTTTTCTTTTCATATTTGTTTGCAACAATAAAAAAAAATTCAACATGTTTCTTAGGAACAATTAAATGCCATATCTGATATGCTAATTTTTATACAATGTCTTTATCAGCTTTGTTTTTTAATAAAACACTTCTGATCAAATTTAAAATATGTGTACAATAGCGTCGTGAGGAAATAATTTTACATGATCATCTTTCATTTGCCAAAATCTTTTTAATCTTTGTGTTGCTACATCATTAATGAAGCAGTATCTAATGTTATTATATGATATTTTATCACGAATACCTAAATCTATAATTTATTATTTATTAAAGTTGCTATATTTTACCATTATGTAGAGTATATATTGTTTTAAATGAATTATTCTTTTTATTTACTTGTCAATTTCCACTATCTATATAATGGCTGAGTATCTGTAAAAAGCTGTTTATCATTAAAGATATGAATAATATCGGATATTAAACAATTACCCTTCAAAAATTTTAAAATATTATTTCAAAATTTTCTCGTTACTGTTTGAAATTTTTTCATAATATATCTTTTAACTTGAGTATTCAGGGACCAACCTTTGAATTGAGGATTAATCAATGTTTAAATTGTTTTGAATAATCATCGGTTTCTATCATATTAAAGTTATTCTGACTCTTATTTATGTAATCAATCATTACATTATGACAAGCAGACTCTGTCATAGAGAAAATGTTTTAAATTTGCATTCATCTTTTACCTAATTGCATATAATTTCTAATATCCTACATTATGCTTAGTTTACATTATGCATTGTTTTAAATGGCTTGTGCGAATTTGATCCATAGCTTCTGGTTTCTTTATAAATTACATTGCTTGCCTTCTTTTATTATTTTCTAAGTATTTCTATTCTATAAAAAATTCATATATTTGAACTAAGTTTTTTGCTTAATGATATACATGGAGTAGAAGAATCACTTGTCTATGTCAGTATTAAAATTATTAATAAATGTATACTAAATATAAAATAATGAATCAAAATAAATGTAACAAATAAGAAAAGTAGAAGTGGAAATATTACTCAGTGGAAGATCGTAGAAATTCTTTAAAATACATTTATTAGAGTCACGATGCTTGATTTGCACCACCGATAATATCATGTAATATGAAGAATAATTAGAAAAAAATGAAGTATTAAAAGATAAAAACAGAATTATTGAAAATGAAGTGAATTTGAAGGAGTATAAGAAAAATTAGAGATAGTTGATGAAAAATTAAGAGAATTTGTGTAGTATTTATAGAGAAAAAATAAGTGAAAAAGAGGGTGCGGATCATCATGATTCTGAGAAGAAGGAGGAGGAGGAGGGGAGGTAGCCACGGTCATATGACCATTGGGGGAGGGGAGGGGCCGCGGGCCATACTTTCTGGGCCGTCAGGCCCTCCGCTCTAGGCCAGCCGGACCTTCGTGCAGGCACGGGCCGATCAGTTATCATTCTGGGACGGTCGCGATCTTTGGGCCGTTCGACCTTCCCTGGCCGTCGACCAGCGATCTAAAGCGTGGGGCTGTGTGGCGCTTAAAAAAATTCGGCCGGCGGCCGGATGGTGTCAGCAGACTGTTCCGAACCTTGGCCGCGGGCCCTACTTTGCCGGCCGGCACCTTCAGCCCGACAGTTGGAGATCACAGATTTAGTTATTGAATTTGGGTTTGAGCCTAATTGGAGATAGGATTTTAGATATTGATATTATTTTGAAGTGAGGAATAAACTTAATTCAATTTAGACTTTCTAAATTTGGGCTTGATATTAGGTTAGAGGCTTTTAAAGTGCGGGCTTGGGCTTGATTGATTTAATTTGGACCAGTTGGGCTTTAACATTTTATATATATATATTGCTCACTCACATCTAGGGGTTTCCAAAGCTCAGATGAGGGCTTTATGAGCTAGCTGTGTCATCTAAATCCGGGGTCAGGTGACTACCGTCGACCGCGGAATACTCGTGAATGTCGGTTGACCCGGAACATTTTCTGCCGGAGTCTCCTTTGTACGGGAGCTCTGCAGAGCTCTGAACTGCGTAAACACATCTGCGGCAGGTCGATATAACTTGATTTATGATTTAAAAGCTGACCACCAGGCCTAACAAATTTTCAAATGCTCCCATACCGACCCTATAGATCAACTATATACCCAAATAGTTACAAGGATTAATATGTTTTACTCTTATCTGATACATACATTAAACTTAAAAGTTCTAATACATTATATCCATTAAAGCCCTAAACTAGACTTTCTCTTTAATCTCGGTCTCTGGGGCCATTTGTCCCCTACTCCCTTGTCATATAAATATGTCACTCCCGACAAGTGGAAATTTAATGCTCGAGTGAGTGGAATCATTACTAAGTGAGCTCTTCGCCCCTTTAAGTGTGGTGTAATGTTCAATGAAACACACATTCAAGCGATTACTTGGTCGCTTGAATGTCCATGGCCAGACTTTCGGATCCGAGAGTCCTCAAACTCCATCTTGCTCTTTAAGCCTCGTATGAAAATTATTATTTTGTTTGTTTGTAGACAACCCTCCGATGTGTATATATATCAATTAGGCCGCTCCGACGATTGATATATTATTTGTTTGTGGACTACCCTCCGATGAATATCAATTGGGCCGCTCCGACGATTGATATATTATTTGTTTATGGACTACCCTCCGATGAATATCAATTGAGCCGCTCAGCGGTGATATTTTTAATTCAGACCACCACTCCAGATAATTAATAATTTTAGACAACCCTCAAAATAGTTTCTAGACTCATCTCATGCACTCCTCCACATGGTCTAGGGTGTTCCGGTGCATATGGAATGCATGTATAACAATTCAGTGATCAATTCACATGTAAAAATATAAACATCATATATTTTTAAAATAATCAATTCACTTTGTATCATTCGTATGAGAATTCTCATTTCGCACATCAAATTAAGCTCACTTGGGCTAATGATCAAACAGAGCAATTTAATTTAAATCTTTCGACTAAACACGTATTTTCCGCAATATATTTTGAGAACCTTATTTAGGGAATAGTGAAACCCTCGTTACTATTCAGGAAAATCACAAATAATCGGTTCTGCCATGGGACATTTCCAAACCATTTAAACTGGGCAATCAATACATGGTTGACCAGTTTCATGACATAGCCGTCACTAACTTGGGTCCCAGTAGGCCTGCGAACATTTGAGTTCCAATTTATATCAATTCGGTCCCCGAGTTTGGGACCCGATCAAAACGACCCCTAGCGACCGTTAGGCTCAAGCTTATTTGTAAAGTACTTAAAGCGAGATAAAACGTGGGCGAGAAACCTACCTCTAGTTTGAGAGCTCTTCGTCAAATTACCCACCATGGCCCTCTCGTGGCGACTTTCCTTCTTGTCCGTTCATGACGGTCGGATGCGCGGTATTTTAGAGGAAGAAATTCAGTTCTTCTCACACTAAATCGCCATTTTTAACTTTACCATTTGCTCCACCTTTCGTTTCCGTTTTTTGATCTTAATTCACTTTGGAAGAAAAACTACTTGTGTATACATTCACTCAGTTGTTTAATCCATTTAATTAATTAATTCTCTTCTTTCTCCAGTTTTGACATTTGGCACTATCTCGGCCATCCATTTTCATCATTTTTATACTCATGCCACTTCTGGCACATGAGTACTTGTTGCATATATGATTTTAGATACGTAATCGTTCTGGCTGCCATGCGATGCTTTCGAAAAGCGTGGGAAACTCAGATAATACCAGATTACATGAAAATTCGTGCTATTGAATTTCGCGAAACGATTCAGCAGTGGAAATCCGTTTGATCATCAGAGATCTGAAAGCGTCGGATTTTGTGAATTACAATTTATGTCGAAATTACAATTTTATGTCGAAATTACAATTTGCCATTTTCCGAAGTGGGAATTTCTAGGTCTTACATTCTCCCCTCACGAAGAATTTCGTCCGAAATTCCAAGACAATTACAATCTCACATTCATAATACAGCGTGCACTCTACCATGCATATATGATCCATTTAAATCTTAAGCGGCTAAACCCGTGCCTCCATCCCTAAACGAAGGGATGTGGCGCATCGTCTTCATCGCTCCCCACTGGACTCCTCGCTCATAGTCCACCAGCCATTACCCTCGCTGCGCTTCTGGTCTTGCGTGACAAAACTGATCGCATTATCATGATACTGTTGAATCCTCCTCGAAAGGTCCCATCAGGTAATCAACCTCAATCTGTCTGATCCACCACATGAGTTGGATGGGTACTATTTAGAGCGTAGGCGTGAAATACCACGTGGACACGACATGGAATGACCAAATTGCCGTTGTAGCAGCAGTGCTATCCTCTCGGGGATCTCGAAAGGCCCGATATCAGCACCGGCGATGAACTTCGTATTTTCTGAGACGGCCGCTCCCTCACCGGCATCACCCTTCCGGAAGACGCAGTCCCTACTCGAACTTTGGGATTTGACGTCGCACATATGCATAACTCTTACTTTGCTCCGTGGGTGAGAAAACTTGTTTGTCGTATCAGCTCACCTTCTCGGTGTCTCTAATGAATCGAGGACAGGTGATGGAGCTCTCAGTATCGGTCAGCCATCAATGACACAAAGCTCCGTCTGATTACCTCATACGGTGCCATCTGTATGCCTAAACGTCGCGTTGTTGTGCGGATCCATATAGAACCA
The DNA here is from genome assembly GCA_016808115.1 of Tetrastigma voinierianum. Lineage (NCBI taxonomy): Eukaryota > Viridiplantae > Streptophyta > Magnoliopsida > Vitales > Vitaceae > Tetrastigma > Tetrastigma voinierianum. Next base: position 90,559 of record JAEQBH010004949.1, read on the forward strand.
ATCTCCTCCTAGCCACCCTTTTGATCCGGACGCATGCTCGTATGTCCTCTAACACACATATAATCCATACATAACCTGACCCTTACTTGGTGTGTAGCGAGCATTCCCAAGGTCCACCCAATCAGCGTGATCAATGGACCGTCAACCTAGTCCATGTGTGAATGACGCCATATCTGGGAGCCATGCGGCTCCCCAGCTTCATATGATGCAATGGGTATCCAAATGCAGGTCACTCTGACTCCCTATCATTCAACTTTAAGTATACATGATAACTGTCAGGTGTGTTTTCATCTCTAGTCACTCCCAGGCTCTATCACTGCAACTCTAAGTCTATGTGATCTTAGCCCAGTGTGTTTTTCATTTCGGTGACTTTATAAATTCTTCGAAACACACTTCGGGCATTGCAATTTCCATAAATTTGGGATAATATCTCTCGGGTCTCGCCCTTTGAAGTCGGGATATCTCCACTGAGTCTGCCCCTGCTCTGAGCGCTTCTCACCTTAGGAGTTCTGACCCCCTTTTTGCTTGCAATCCCCATGAGTCTCGCTACGAGTTAGATTAGAGTCTTCGTGGAAGTAGTTTAAGACAAACTCAACCCATTCGCAAAGAGTGGTGAATGACCATCTGGTACTGCGACTCGGCTGGGCGATGTTCTGGTGCACACGAACCCCGATAATGCCATCTTTGCTGACCTCATCCGGGGTCCACCATACGAAGCGGAATCTCGAGATCTCTCCTCATAATCCACGACCTGCTCCCGGGTCAGCTTTCACCCTACATCCTAAAGGAAGAACATCCCTATTCTGAGCTGGGCCACAACCTCTCGCCTAAATCGAGTCGTGTCCCCGGGTATGACCTTAGGCTAAGTCCAATTGCGACAACTTAGATGGCTGTCGACTCATCCATGTCAAGCGACATCAACCACCAATATGTCTACCTCTAATGTCCACCTTTGCCAGTTGCGCAACTGTCGTCGCGGCTTTGACCTACTTGCTGTAGCCCCTGCGGCTGTCTGTCTTTCTTGGGGTGACATATAGCACTCAGCCCAGCCCAGTTCCTCGACCAGTACTGAGTTGCTGGAGGAATGGACATGCTCACTCTCATGTTCTCTACGACTAAGCGGAATTTATAACGTCTGAGTCATGGGATCTGTCTGGAATGATCCAGTCTCACTGTCGATCATTTTGGTCTTGAAACTCGTGTGAGTAGAGAGTCATGCGCCTTCTTCACTGATGAACTAGAAGAAGGCTGATCCTCCCTCTTGGCGCTAACACTCTCATCCCTAGTGCTCCTATCTCGATCTCTCTCTACATGGTCGGTAGTCAGGCCATGGAGTCCAAATGTTATGTGGCGAAGTCCTACTGATCTACCTCGAATGGACAACGATGTGGATCTCTATAGTGCCCGGTAATCCGGCTTCATTATCGGCGACGGTCTCCCGACTCATCTTGCCTCGTTGCTTCTCATGGTGTGATTGGCCTCCGATGGACACCTCATATCTAAAGATCCGCTCGAGCGCTGAAGCTAACGCCTGGGCTGGCGTGAACTTGGCGTCTGGTGATGGTCTCCAGCCAGTACATATGCTCGCCTGCATTCACTCGCCCGCTCCGGCGGGTATATGAATGTATCCATCCCCCGAAATTACGTGGCCCGATTAAATGGTTTGAATCTCTCATGCATGAGTCCATGAATCGCTGGCAGGCGCGTGCGATAGTTGAAAGGGCATCACCGGCAGCTCAAAGTGCGCATGCGGCGTCCTAGCGTTGTCTTGAGGATAACTCATCTCCTGCCCTCGGTGATGGTAACTAGTCGAAGTCCTCTTGGAATGAACTCGCGCCTCTCAACTAATCAATGATAGTCAATCGCCAATGGGTACGATTCTTGATAACCAGTTCATTGTACCTTGATCAATGCGGAAGTGAAGGTCTTATTCTTCTTCTACAACCCAGGGCGCGGTGAAGTGCTCGGTCTAATAACCACTATCATTAGCTCGCATGGCGGACTTAAGGTTCTCAAATAAGCTGGTGCCATCCGCCTGGATGCAGAGACGGGTGAAATGCAGGTGTAACGAAACGAAGTCACGACCCTGGGGTGATCGGGTAGCTGTTACGGAAGAAAACATCTCAACTCTTTGCCTGAGGTATATCTAAGTGCGGGTCTTTCTATACGTCCTCTAGAATTGAGGCTAAGCTAGCCAGCCATGGTGTCCTGACACGGACTCAATATAACTGTGTGGACCAATATATGTTTGTCCCCCGATACCGATCGCGAAATCCTGCGTCGTGACAACCTCCCTCGCTCTGATCTGCGATACGCGTTAATGATCATCCCGGATGACCATGAACTCGACATATCGCGGTCTCAGGGTCACTATGGTGGTCAGGATCTCAAACCACAGCCTGGCCTCCATCTGAATCTAGCCACTGAATTACTGGGAAGATTCACCCTCTGAAATAACTAAGATCTCCAGAGGTCCTTACCCATTTCTGTTTTTTGGGCTCATCTCTGCAGCTAAGTATAACTAGTCTAATCTGACAAGTCAGTGAGGTGTCTCTGGCCTAACACCTTTTACGGGTCACAATATGGGCAGTGATGCGCACATGGGATCCTCCTTGGTCTGGGATGTCATTTTTAAACCTCTGGAGGTTACTGGGACCTCCTAAGCTTCTGCTGCCGACTGCCGATCAGCGGCCGTGCATATGCCTAAACTCAAGATTTGAGTCAAATCTTGGTGTTTTGGTGAAATCTGGTGGTGCACACCAGTTTAGTGGATGATCTATCAGTATGATCAGCTACTAACCATCACCCACGAAATTAACATGGTAGTTAAATCTCAATACCCAGTATCTGCGACACTAATAAAATGCAGAGACATTAATCACTTTTCAATAATTCTGCATTAATCTTGTTTCTGATAATATGAGACAATCAGTGCTCTCATTGCAAACATTTTATCCATAAAAATTTCTATTTTGTTTATTTTAGAAAATTTTGTCAAATTCATTAATTTGATTTTGATTTTAATACAATTAATTTTTCTTACAGAAAGGAGGAAAAATTTTCCCAAAGTGACTGGGGTGATCTTAGTTAAAGCTGCAGGTCAAACGAGATGCACCGAGATTTTACGACTGGCGGCCCAGCTGCATATCGGCGTGCCTAGAGCCACCTGCGTCTTAAATGCAGCATGGCGATGCGCCAGCATCTGCCAGGCGCCGTTGGCGCTTTGCTGTCAGCCACAGCAGCCTCCGACCTGTGACATTCTTGCGCCCAACAGCCTCTGCCAGCATCATTTACCTTTGCTGCGCCCTCGATCTTGAGCGCCAAGCCTTAGTACACCTTTGCTCCCTAGCCCTGGCGGCTACTAGCTCGCCTACGCCCATTGACGGTCTCAAATGTGGTGCAGCCCATTCAGGTTCTGCTCAGATTTTTTTCATTTCACTAGTTCATTCTTGGAAAAATTTGAAAAATAATTTTCCTCTCTCACTATATATATCTCATCTCTCTCTCTCTGCTCTACCTATAACTCTCTTTCTCTCTCTCTCTCTATATATATCTCTCTCTCATATATATATCTATATATTTTCTCATTTTCCATATAAATAAATTTATAAAGAACACACCATTTTCTGCGATTTTCTTAGAAAATTATTTCATCACCTAATAGGTAAATAAATTTATAAGATTTATTGCTTATTTTATTACCGTTTGTATTCATAAAAAAGAATTTTTTAAACTTACATACAATTGCTATTTTTCTAAGCACACAACATTCTACTAACAGCCATAGGTATATATATTCATCAGCATTCTATATTGTTTTATATGCGTCCAAAGCACTACAAAACACGTGCATGTGGTGTCTAGTTTTAAATCAGTGATTTCCTAGGTAATCTACATTACTCCTTGACATCGAACCCACCTAGTGGTGATGTCTTACACTGCGACTATGTATTTTCTTCAAAGCCTCATTCTCTAGGTTTCCACCTCTCTCTGTCAAATCTACGAGTGGTGATGGATTTCTGAACAGAGGTCCACTAATTATTGACATACCTAAGCGATACTACTAAATTTGCTGCGCTAAATCAGGGGTGTTAATCACCAAATCTTGCGAAATATATGAATATTGGTTGACCGACATTTTTCACGAGCTCGAAGTCTCCTTTTGCCGGAGCTCTACGTCGGGAGCACATAAACTGTCCCAAACGATCCAATCTCGCGAGTTTATGATTTACGTATAGACTTCATAAACAATACTCCAATATACATCTGAACTATGAATCAACTATATACCCAACAGTTACCAAAGTTAGTATGTTTTTTCTCTTACTTCTAGCTACATACGACCAAACTTAAAGTTCTGTTCATATGCATAAATCCACAAACCGACTTTCTTTAATCCTCAGATCTTTGAGATGAGTAGTCCCTCATGCGCTCCTTATTGCATAAAATAATATCCTCCCGACGGTGAGCTATTATAATAACATTGGAATCGCCCTAAATTTGAAACACTCATACCTAAGTGCGTTGCAATGTTCCAATGGCGACACATTCGCGGTGCAGTCTATGAATATCTGCATGACTAAACTGGATCAAGTCTACGACTCCATCACACTCGCCTAAGCCTCGTATGAAAATTAGCTTCTTTGTTGTTTTATGGACAACCCTCAGTGTGCTCATATAACATCAGTGGGCACTTAATGATTGATATATTATTTGTTTGTGATTCTACCTCTGATGAATATCGGTGGGCGGCTCCGACGATTGATATATTATTTATTTTGTGGTTTGCCTCAGATGACTATCAATTGGGCGCTCTGTGGTGTCTTTAATTGGAGTGCCTCCGATATTGTAATTTTAGACAGCCTCGAACGTTTCTCTACGCTCTGCTCATGCATAACCACCCTGCATTCTGAGATTGTTCGGTGCATATGGAATCACATACTGCGATTTGACCATTAAATTCATGTAAATATATAAACATGCACATATTTACAAATAATCAATTCACACAAATCACATGTCATAAAATTCCTCATTTCATACATCAATTAAGCTCAACGAAACTAATAATTAAACAAACATTTAATTTAAATCACTGATAAACACATATTTTCATAATAGCTCTTTGAATATGTTTTGAATAGTGAAACCATCGGATTACTATTCACGAAAATCATAAATCGTGGGTTCTTACTTGCTGAACCCTTTCAGTAATTTCAAAGCTTCATTCAATCAATACATGATTAAACCAAATTTCACAACATATATCTAACGAGTCCATGAGCGCACATTTGTACATTTGGTTTCAGAAATTTGCCTCAAATTCGGTCCAGGTTTTGGACGTCAACTAACTACTAACGGCCTCATTAGAGCTCAAACATTTGTAAAGTACTAACAAGCGAATCTGCACTAAGTAAAAACCTACCTCTGGGAGTTTGAGGAAACTCCCTAAATCCGGTACCAACTCGAAGCCCTCTATGTCGAAACAGCTTTCATCTTATCCAGAAGGCTGTGCAATGATTGGATCGCTTGCAAAGTATTTTTAGAGAGAAGTCAGACCTTCTCACACCAAAATCACAGTACACACACTTTCTGTTAACCATAACAAATTTCCCGTTTGCTTAGTCCTTTTTAATTCACTTTGGAAGAAGAAGGCTTTGCTCTTTTGTCCCTTAGTTCATTAAATCCATTTAATTAATTAATTCTTTTCTTTCTCAGTTTTGACATTAAATATATCTTGTATCATTTCATCATTTCCTCCATGCCACTTATGGCACGCGAGTACTGTTATATTGATTTTAGTCAACGCCCGAATGATTTCGCTCCGGGAAGCGATCTGCAGAAAAACGATGCCAACTCAAGTTAATATCTTGCAGATTCTCACGAATTTTCGTGCTAGCTAGATTTGAGGGCGATTCAGGTGAAATCGTTTAGATCATCCAGGATCAGAGAATAAATTCCGATTTTTAACGAAGTGCAATTTGTAAATAAAATCGTTTACCCTTTTTGAAATTTGGATTTCTGAGGTCTTCTGACGATCCCACTAAGACCAATGGCCGACCTATCTTTCGGCAGACTGGCCTGTTTGACATCATTTTTCTTACTTATCTTGATGTATTACTCCTTATTCTATATTATTATTTTTAAATGCATTATTTCTTTGGATTTAATATCATGTTTTATTAAAAGTTTATTATGACAAATATAGGTACAATTTGATGGTTCATTATTTGGCTCAGAGGGAGGATTAAATTAAAAAAAAAAAAAGGGTTTTAATTCTTGAAGAATTGCTCTACTGTGGGCACGCCTAGTATAGGCTCAGTGTTTGAGTTGCAAGTCTCAAAAGAAGCTAAAGCTTGGGGTTTGGGGGCAATCTTGGCTCACTTTTGATTATCCATACCTTTGGATGTCTCATCCTTTAAAAGATTATAAATGTTTGGATCCCAATTAGATTAACATGTTTTCTTATATATTTTCCAATGTTTTTCTTAACTAATTGCTAGCACCATTCTCAACTCCTTATCTATCTTGTCTCTTGTTTTTTATGTTTTTCTTTGTGAGGGACAGGAAAAACTAAGTTGGTTCAACAAATGATACAGCTTTTATACTCATAATATCTTTATCTTTTCTTTTAATTTTATTGTTTTAAAAAAAATAAATAAGATGTTTTTAATGTGAATTATTTATCTTAGGTCAACCTTAGGAACCAATAAAGCAAGAAATGGAACAAAATCCATCAAAGAAAATTCAGCTTGTGCTGGCATATGTCACGCCCTAGGTGTGGAAGTAGAGAAACTACCCCAACAGTCTTTCCTCACACTAGGCTTCTGTCAGACTGACTTTTAACAGAAAATCAAATTTCAGCCTTTTTGATGATGCATGGCCTATAAATAGAACATTCAGGAAGCCAAGTTCAGTTCCTTTGGGGTTGGAAAACGCCCAGGTTCTAGAGAAAAATATGACTTTGGAGATGGCTTACATAAGAAAATGAGGTCAATGAAAGATTAAGAGGAGTCGATGTTACCCATGTAATTCTAGTTTCTTCTCTCATGATGTTTTTCTTCTTTGTTTTTCTTTTCTTCTTCTTTTAGGATGTTTCGAAGTTATTTTTTCTAGGGTTATAATACGACTTAAGCAATGAATAATGGATTAGGGCTTGCTTTGTAATCTTTGATACGAACTCTTACTTGTACTAAGATATTTCATTTTATTTCTCATTGCTTGCAAGTACTTGATCTCTATTATGGTTGCAATTGGTTTGAGATTGAGAAGTGATAATCAATTAGGATTGTGGATCGGAATGTCATATAAATGTCATGGACGAGAATCATGGTTTTTATATGGTTTTATATCTGAACTCAACTAATACAGATCTGTTGGATCAGGGTTTTGAGCAGAAGATGTGACCTCTTCAGTAGAGCAGAATATTGATAACTTTGAAGAAGACCAACATTACCTTGATAATCTGTGACTCAGTTTAAGTGTGTTGATTGATAAAATCTTCATTGAGGTTGTTTGTGGACAGAAATTGCCTTCAAAATTTTCTTGCTGGAATGTTTTGACTATTCATTTGGTCAATCTTTGCATGCTTAGTTTTCTTATTTTATCTTTCCAACAGATTTGTTCATCTAAATATAATTAAGGCTAGATTGGGATTGGTACTTAATAGGACAATCCTTGTGGGAATGTCTCTTAACCTACTTTTTCTCTTTACTCATTAACTGATCATTTTACACGATTAGTTATAATAAATTGATTCCTCTAACATTACATACACACACATTACCAAGCCAAAATTGATATGTAAATCTAAGTTGGAAGAATTTGAAGAAAGAAAGCATTGGTGCTAATTTGCTAGTGGGTGGATGTTAGCCTCTACAATCATGTTGCCAAAGGGACATATCCTAGTGCTCTTTAATTTGGAGAACAATATGCGGACTGAAGATCACATGACAAATTTTTAGTGAAGTTAATGGTTGGAAGAAGGGGACGATTGATGGGTGTGGCTTACAAGCGAGGATCACGTTGTGAACTGATATGACCTGCGGAATACTATTAGTGTCATATCTCGATACCACTATATTATTCACTGAGACTCGTTTAAAGTAAAGAACCAAGTCCATATCACCTCATATGCAAAATCTTCACCAAGAAGATCTGGCGGAGTGATGTAAAGTTTATCTGGCCTGCCTTACAATCATATATTAAAATTATTTTGTTCTAACTCTTTTGGAAATAGTATCAGGCCACATATGGGCCTTCTTACCACAATTCTGACCTCGATGTGGCGATAGATCACACCGATGTCTATCTTGCACGAATGTTTTCCCTTAAGGGTGACCATCAGAGTGGAATCAGCCTGGAAATTCTTTATACACCTAATTACATATAATTCCCATACACTACTTCAATCATTCCATATAAATGCTAATTTATACCTTGGAATCCTACATGCCATGAAATGAGATGTGACTCAATCATGTACCATGCCCCAAGTCTCACACGACTCCTCACACACAATACTGAGGCCAATGTGTGATAAACCATGTGATGTTCCTCCATCGATGATGTTTTCCCAGCAAGAAAACTCCTTTTGTTTCTGTATGAAGCAGTGGATATTGCTTTCAAATGATCTTTTATTAACCAAGCCTCCCATTTTTGTGGGTAAGCTAGCAGACACTGGATTCACTGCAGACTTCGTATGCCTTCCTACACTTTCACGGGCTTTCAGTTGGGCATAATAATAACAAAAATCTTGGGAACTTTACTAGGGGTATCTATCCTGGCACTTCTACAGACACAAGTTTTCATGCTATGAAGGAATAATTGAACTCCATTGAACTTCATTCGCGTATGTAGGGGTCCCTCAACCACTAAGATGGTGTGTGATGGCACTATACACTTACACCCATTCAATGGGAATAACTCTACGTGCGCATCAGTGTACTCATATTTTCTTTATTTGTACCATATCACATATATGATGAATCATTTATATGAACAATTTTATATTTTTATGAATATAATTTTCATTACAACTCATTGTATGCCTATACACAAGCACATATAAATCTGACCTTATGACAAAGATCATTTACATTTATCTTTAATTAAGTCAGAGACATTCATTCTCTGACATGCATCTAATGGATTCTACACATACAATTCATAACATATCAATATAACAGCCACATATCAACATTTACATAAAACAACAGAAGCATGTCTGTTATGATCAAAATTTCATGATGATGTGAGCGCAAATTCCGATAATCATTATATGGCTAAAATTTTGGAGCTTAAGAAGCTTTTTCGTAGAGTCGAAGATAGCAAATCAAAGTTCGGTTGAGAAAGATATGGTTATGAAGCTCTGTGGGAGACGCCATTATTCAGCTGATCACATCTTGATAAGCGTTCTGAGGGTTGCATGACCTTTTGTAACTCGAAGTAAATCTGCAAAAATTTCAGCGCCCCAAATTAGCTCAGGGCAGCCCTTTAAGCGAATATAATTCGTCATACTATTAACATGGCACAACATGGTTCCAAATCAGCCTAAAACAATAGCCTAAGTTCCGAAATACCTTCAAGAAAGTATCAAAAAATTCCCTCATCTTGACATATTATAATTGAATCTGGACTTCTCCTTAGATCCAACGAGTTAGATCGTGGAATACATCATTCAGGAAAAGAAGCAGTGACCTCATGTACTCCTAACATAACTCTTTCTTTTCCCTTTTCCTTTCTTTTCTTTTCTTTTCTCTTTTTTCTCTTTCTCACTTTCTCTTTTCCTTTCTCTTTGTTGCCCTCTCTAAGCGGTTGTGAACTCCTTTTTTATAGCAATTCCATTGTCATGCACATGGACCACACTGGATGTTAACCTATGCATCTTTTGACACAAATCTTGCACCATATATTATTTTACATGAACATTGCAGTTCTAACTATATAGATTCAAAAAACTTATAGGTAACTAGTTTCATGAATGAAGTCAGACAGGGTTTAGTCATATGAGATTTAGAAAAATTTACTGTGTTGTATGAGTAGTTCATGGTATTTTACCTTTGAAATTTTACGGGAGCAAAATAATTTTAGTAAGTCTGAATGGATAGGGGTCCTCGATAGAGATGAATGTTAAAAATGTGAATAAAATGGTAGTACAAAAATAGAGTATTTAAATGGAAAAAAATAGAAATGGGAATTAATGGAATGTGAAACATGGCCTTGACCATATAATCCCAGGATAAAGACCAATTTGGTCTTAGAAAGCCATTTTCGTATTGCTTGGTATTTAGTTTGAGAAAGAGAGCTGAGCTTATTTGAAAGGAGTTGTTGATTTTTCTCCATGTAAGCAAGGTTTGAGGATAAAGGGAAGAAGGATGCTGGTTTGAAGAATCAAAAGATTAAAGGTATGGAAACCATTTATACTTTCTTCTTGTGTTGAGATTCAGTGAAAACCCCAAGAACCACTGATCTGATGTTTCTGTTGGATTTGTAAACAAGGTTTTGAGAGTTTGCTCTAAGTTGTGTTTCCAGTTTGTTTTGATTGGTTTGGATTGGTTTGAAATTGTTTTAGCATAAGGAAATTGCAGGAGTTTCAAAGGAAGTTCTTCATTCATTTTTTCAAAAACACTGTTCTTGTTTTGGCTATAGGATAGAAAATTATAATCATCGTGAGATTCTAATTGGTAAAATAACCATAAACTAGGCTAAAAATATGAGAAGGGAACAAAGAAAATTGTAACGCTCTGAGCTTTGATACTGTGGTTTAAAAAATTGAGTTCCAGACAGCTCACGGGTACCACTACATTTTAGGTGTAGTTATTAGTGTTTTAATACTGTTGATTTCACTCATCCAAATCAGTGATTCAAAAATTCAAGAGTAAACTATACTTCTAGGGAATAACTTACTTGAAGGAAGTGTATACAGAATTGTAAATCCTAGTGCCCCAAAAAATCTGTCAAAGTGGGTATGAAAGGGTGCACATGAAATTAAAATTACGTCTAGATCTCAAGTGTGCAATAACGGAGTTTTGGTGATCCAAATTATGGATGTTCCAATTGAAGGAAAGAAACTTAGAATCCTTGGCTTCAAATAAGTAGAACCATTACAATTTATGGAGTTAAGACCCGAAATGAAAATAAATGGTGATCAAGTGGCTAAATATCAGCATTAGTTATAGTAATTCCATAACTTGGTTGGTTTAATAGATGATTCCAATTCCTACTGAAAATAGACTCATGGGGAATATCTATTTCTGAGAAGCACAGAAAAATATGGCTCTATAAACTCATAGAAAATTTTTCAAGTGAAGAATATTCAGATAGATAACCTAACCATAAATCTAGAATACTGTGATTTTTCTTGGGTTGTTCTTTAATTATGTTCTCTTGTGAAGGATTAGGAAATTCAGTGGTGACGAGGAAACTTGAGCGAGAACAGCAGGGATAAGGAATCTCGAAGACAACCTTTTGAGTTTGTTAATAATCTCTTGTTTAAATTGCAAAGAGGTTTAATTCTATCTTCTTTATTTGTTTTAAAATTGATTGTAAATATTATGAAGATTAAAATGATTTATGATAATTATATTAGTTTGTTTCAGTGATTTGAGACAGATGCGAAATAAATTGCAAATGAAGATTTGCATAGGTCTTGAAAAAATAAAATTATTGTATCGAATGTACATATCTTATAAATTATGACCTGAATGATTTGAATGCCCTTAAAAAGATATTAGATTCAACATTCAGTTATGATGATTAAACTATACAATAAGAATTCAAATTATATGATGTTTTGAAGATAGTAATGAAGTGTCATGAACTAACAACTTAGCTGGGATGTCGGTAGTGTTCCACGAAATTAGTTTTTAATAACCGGTCGGTAGCCCAACGGGACCCGTCTTGTATAAACGCCTCTCGACTGCTGACCAGTGAGTTAGTGCCCGGTGATTCGTTATCTTATTTGCCAGATACGGTTGGTCGATAAAGAAACGAAATAATGTGAGATAGAAAAGTCATGATTTGTGATTTGAATAAGTTGTTTGCATATGAAATTGCATAACTTGAAATGATCATGAATTATATGTATTAGATAATAATGTGTATATACGCAACACTATATACATCTTCTCTCTATATTAACAAACTACATTGGTCATTGAAAAAATGTACAAAAGTATTTGTTTTATAAACATTGCATGGTTTAAAAGTGATCTGAAGAAAGAATTATTGTAGACCATAAGCATGAAATCTTCAGCGTTATTTTGTCATCTTGTGATCGGAAGTGAATAGGTATAGGACAAAGACCGGAGATTTAGAGTCAACATCCAGAAAACATACAAATTATCAAGCAAAAATCAGACCATGCATTCTAAATGGATTTTGACCATTTTATTTTATTTTGTAATCATTTTGATGTGAAAACTCTAATATATTTTACATAATGAATCTGATTGAAAAGGGCATATAATGCCATATTGTACAAATGTGGGTTTATCCCGAAATGATGAGCCTACTCGTGAAATGTTTTGATCGTATTATTATATATTCTAATTGCTAAAAAGAGTCTGTTATAGCTAATAATAGTGATCTTGAACTTTTTTCCATATTTTGTTATCGAGCTCACAGAGTTAAGTGCTATAAAAAAAAGAAAAGAAAAGGGTGCTACAGGTCCATCCATTACACATAATTGTGCATCCATATGTCTCATATTTCTCTTTGTATGTTGTTGCAGGCACACCAACATACTATATGATTTCCAAATTTTCTTGTTTCCATATGGATTATAGTGCTTTGATGCCCATCCCTACATATATAATTAAAGGAAAAGTTGATTATTAATTCTAATTTTGCCATTATAATTTAAGATAATGTCATTGATAAAACACATTTAAATTAGAATGACACCTTGTTGTCGCAAAATCCTGTGTTCTTAAATTGTCTTGATTTGCTCTAAGGTGGAAATAACTCATATATAAAGAAGAACTTCTTTAATCATTGATCATTGTTTCTATGATTGAACCACCTTTGAACATATTTTTTAGGAGTTTTTTTTGTCTTCTGACTAAGGCTTTGTACAATGATGGTGCAATTAGTTGATGGTCCAGCATCGCGAACACGTGATGATGCATACATCTTGAGGATCACATGATTGTGAAGACTCGCCTATTGCAATTATGCAAAAAAAAAAAAAAAAAAAAAAATCTAAAAGTATATGTGTTACTTTTGTACATAATTTTGAAAAATGAATTAAGATATTAATCCTTTTACCCTACCATTTTCTTTTTACCTCATGATCTTTCAGCTTTCATTTTGATTCCCAATTCACTGAATTTTGATGCTGCATAAGCGGTCTCAATCTTCATCTCGCTCATCGAGGTCATATCAACTGAATCCTCATACACATCCTCGTCCCATCTATATTATAATATTAAATGATGTGATGTCTTTCTTCAATGTGCCTCATAATTTAGCTGTTCTTCCATGTCTTTGGCTTTGCTTTGGCTTTACTTTGTTCTAAAGTTGATTCATTTCTGTTTTTATGTGGCGTTTTGGACACTTCTTTGTATTTGAATAGGGATCCATATAGCGATGGTGAAATTAATGAAACCATTCACACTTTTATCCCATTCGCCACAATAATTAGAAAAATTTTCCATTTGTTTCCTCCACATATGTGCAATACCTCCATGCACGGGAGGATCTGCGACCTCCACTTCCACTAGCCATCTATATACTTCTCTTAATTTGATTTTATTGAAAATGAGGCTAAAATCATTATAATAATATAATACCTGATATCATTATAATAACATTACTATAAATGCAAAAGTTAACATAAAGTAGATCTAGATTTCTTTGAAGTCTAACCAGGAATTTAAGATTTTAGACTAAGGAAATAGATGTGTCATAATAAATTAAATCTTCTTAGTATCCTATATTTTTATTTAGCATATTATTATGAGTAACATTTCCAACTTATCTAGAGTTTCTATTCATTTGGAAATAATTATAATTGTTTTAGTATTATGTCAGATCTAAATTTTAAAACGTTATATGCTTCAAATAGGTCTCTAAGGATCAGGATCTAACGAATTTAATGTTATGCGATTATTCATGATAGATTATTATTGTAAACGTTAGTTCAAATGAGTAAGTACAAACAAATTACTAAAATAAGTTATGGTATCAAAATGAACTCAAAGCATTCATATAACAAATAAACCAGATTATAGTATAAAAATGGCTAAATTTAATGAACTATTCTTCTTTAGCAACTAAATCTAATTCTTCAAAAAGTGATATTGGTTAAGTAATATTATAAGTTAAATAATATTATTAGATATCTAGAAATCTAAATTTTCTAACATGAAATAAGATCTCCCCATAACTTTATTTAGTAATATGTCTAAGATCTAGTTTTTAAACTTATTTTACTAACTTTAATTATATGAAGTAATATGTTTCAATTACTAATGAATTATAGTATAAAAATGTTTAAACTTCATACATAGCTAAAATAAGATTTATAGTATAAAAATGTTTCCTTAATTTTGATATTAATACTGTAACTAAATGACTAATATAATTAACTTTAAAAAAATGATGTAGTTAGTAATAATATGAACTAAAATAATATTACTTTAAGATATATAGAAGATCCTAAATTTCTAATGCTGAAATAATTATAATTTGTTAAAGTACTATCATCTTAGAGATCTAAGTTTAGAAACATTATATAACTAAATAGACCATGACATAAAATGTTTCAAATTTAGGGTGCATGTTGGAAACTTATCTACGACTTGGCCCGAACTTATCTTGTCAGATGCCTTGCTTTTGATAAAAATCTGCAGGTGTTTACTTAGGAGCTTAAATGTGCATGACCCCCTATAAGGTCACTTTAGCACTTTGTTTAATAACTGACTTACTATGAAATAAGCTCAAAAGCTTTTAGACCTAAAATTGATCCATTTAAATGAAAAATACGTCTTAGGTGAAATTCCTCATATAATATAATGAGAATTTGCATTAATGTTTCCTCTTAAAATTATCGCTCTCTGTCTCTCGCTCAGGCGTGAGCCTCCTTTCCTCTATCAGTCTTGGCATTCTTACGGCGACTTTCCTTTCCCTCGGAGTAGAGATTCTTGTTTGATTAAAGATTCCTCTGAGCTCTGCCTCAATCTTATGAATACTTACTTGATTTCTATTTCGCGTTTCTTTATAATATGGTTTTTATTTTTTTCAATTTTTTCCATGTCTTGTTTGTTCTCAAAGCAAAATTCTTTATAATTAGGGTCAAACACTTGGGTTTGGGTTGTTAAGAGTTAGAGAATAAATCTAGTTTTTATTTTTTCTTTTTATGAGAAAATGGATTCTCTGATAGTTTGTTTCAATTGTATAGATGTTGTGACACTAGGCATTGTTTGGTTCCTAAAGAAAGGACACACTATCTTAGCCTATTATTGTTTTGATTGAGACAGGAAAGGTTAATGTTGATATAGTTTCTAGGCAATCAAACTTGATGATTTTGATTTTGTACTGCTCTTATGGTTGATAACTTTTTCTTGCTCTCCTTTGATTCTTTGTCTTCTTAATACGCTCATGTGCATTCTGGATAGTTTGTGATTATAGTTGTTTTTCCTTTTTTTTTCTAGGTATAGTTTTGCATAAAAAAGATACTAGCTGGAAAAATGTTATTTGGAAATAATTGAAATTGAAACATATTTGAAATTGAAATTTTAAATGGATTACCAAAAATTGCAAAATTCTTCAGATTAAGTTAAATCTTTTAGAATTGCACATAATTTTCTTTACATATGCACCCTCAATATCTATATTTATATTGAATTTAATCACTATCATATTTATTGTCTTGTGAATTGACCAAATTGAAATAATAAAGTGATGACTTGAAACTATGCCCTTCAAATTCTGAATGAAAAAATCATATGTCTTACTTTAAGCATCTACGTTGACAAATACGGACAGATGAGCCACACACACACTTTAATAAGTGAGGTGGAAAAATGTGATCTGGATTACAACTAAACAGGCCACAGATTATCTTATGAGTACAAGCAAAATGAAAATAAATGGGATCTTTTGAGAAAAGAATGGTAGTTATGGGCAAAACTTGTTGGAAAGGAGTGAAGTCTTGGATGGATAACAAAACAAACTATTCTGATGATGAAAGATGGTGAGGCCAAGATCAGATAATTTCACGCGTCATATTAAATTCACACATATGCGTAATATGTATATGATGCTTGTATAATATTTAAGTGACTTTAGTTGTTTATTTAGGATATTCCAAGGTTGCGCAAAGTTCAAAGAGAAGGGTTTAAAAATTTACATGAGATGGAGATGCTTTTGGGATCACATGGCCCGCTGGTTTTGGTGCATGGGCACCTTCGGGGATAATGGGGGAGGAAGGTTGAGCAATGATGGATTAACTGAGACACCAATGGTGAAGGAGGGATCTGAGGAAGCGAAGAGATTTGGAAACCGATCCTAAATCCTTTGAATTGATGTCAAAGAAAAAGGTTGGGGAGGGAATAATAAGAGAATACTATATGATTATTCAAGCGTGTGATCATTGATCATTATGATTGAAAGTTTCACCACTTTTGAAAGATTCCCTTTGCTGAATTATAAGTATGATCCATATTCCTGCATAAATGATTACTTGGACATGCTTCCAAAGCATTATGAGGGGTTAAGAGTATTGTAATGAGACTCACAAAATGTTTATAGTTGATGAAACAAGAAAAGATCAGATGGAGGAGACTGCCATTCTCTCTGGCAACCTTGTACTTCTTAGTTGGGTAAAAAGAGGCAGCGCTTTAGGTGATGTGAAGTCATTAGATTATTCCTGTTTGTAACTTTATCGGACATTAACCGGTTTTATTATAACCTTATATTTAGATTTTTTTCTTTGAATTCTATTTGATGTTGTTTTAAACTATCTTTATAAACGAGAAAAATTCAATTTGCCCAGAAAAAAGGTAAAAAACGATAATTTGGGTTGGCGGAAATTCTCTAGATCTCGGATATTGGCAGTTTTGCTGTGGGTGAAGTGTCTCGTGAAATCCTAGTGACGAAAGAGTTTAAATCAGATACGAGAGGCAGGTGAATATTTACGAGTTGGGTGAAATGTTATTATTGACTTAAAGGTAGTTTTATAGAAAATCTGGAAGTCGAGAAAAATATTTGATGAGTTAAAGGTTCATTAAAAGTGAAGCGAAAGAAATAAAATTTTGGAGATGAAGAAGCGGATAGATGGACAATAGAAATGGATTTACTCAGATGATAATAATATAATATGTATGTAATAATAATATATATAATAATAATAATATAATAATAATAGCTATAATCATATCAAATGGATAAATCGAAGCAAAGGAGGGAGATAAGCGTCGGGAGAGAAATTAAAGAAAATTTTTATTTTTATTTCTCTGTAGCTTCTTTCTGGAATCCCAATCGGACCGTCGGTTCGTGAGTGAAGGCAAAATTGATCGCGATGAAGGCTCGGCATTGGACGCAAAAGTTGGAGTTTGACAAACTCAGTGAGGTAAAAGTTTTATCCTACACTTTTAACTTTGCCTCTTGATTAAAGTGTTTTGTAAATGCCTTGTGTTGGTTTGAGGCGTGAGGGAGCCGTTTGATGATCCAGTCTTGAACCACAGTGAAATTTTTGGAGAATTTTGGGTTGTTTGGACGGTAGTATTTGTCTTAGGGGTTATTTGTTTAATAATTTGAAAATAATTGTGTTTTGGTGTATGTAGTATTGAGATAAATTGCAGTTTGCTTTTTTTTTTTTCAGTCATATGGAATATAGTACATGCATCTAGATAACAGAACCGTGTAGTTTCTCATTCTATGCGAACCATAATTGATCTAAACCATTGGAGATGAAATTGTTAATTATAAGTGCATTCATTGATCTATTCATTTGAATCCATATTGTTGAATTATGTGGTGTGAATGCAAATTTAGAATGTTGCATATTAATATATTAAATATCTCTCATATAAAATGGATTTGGAAATAGCTTTTCATTTCATATCTGGGTGACCTAAATTGGAGTGTAGTGCATGACACTGAATTACCTACGAAAAACGAACATAGTTGTGAAGGAATTTCACATGATGATTTCAGGAGAATTCGGAAGGTTAGGAGATCGACGGCGAATCATTTGGATGGGGACATATTGTTTTAGGAACTTCGCAACCAATTACAACACTCGGAGGGTAGTCCCATATTTTCTAGATGCTTGGTGACTATCTTTCAAATAACACATCTTTGTTTTGAAAATGGATATTTTTCTCATACATAAGCGGCCAAGTCGCGGGAGCCGGTGAGAGGATTAGAAATACGAAACGGGCATTTAGACATTCCAAGTAGGATCACGTATTTACTTGAGTGTTCAAAGTGACATTGCATACGCCAAGTTGGAAGTAACCCATTTAGGTGATTCGCTACTAGGCGATAGCTGCTATTAGGGGAACATTTTTTTCGGGTATAGAAATTCTTTGAAGAAAGCGGCTCTTCTTGAGGCCGATTTTGTTGGGTTATGGCTTTGATGTTTTTGGATAATATGTATTAAATTACGATTTAATATGTATTTTGTATTAAAAATAAATGTTATAACTCTTGAGCCTATATGTGCATATATTTGGTTGGGATATAGATTTTGTGAGTTGAATTGGAATATAGTTGGTATATTTGGTAAGTGTTGATCGGGGGCCCAATGGCCCATTTTCGAGACTCTCGTCGTGATCGAGATGTATAAATTTTCAGCAGTTCAATAGGTCAGTCCGCGGACCCTTTGATTTTGAAACGTCACGGCTTGATCAGGCTTAGGTATCGATTCTTTATGCTTTTTGTCTGACGCTAGACTCCAGGATCTCTGGAGTTGTAGTCATGATCCTTGGTTAGGATTACTTGGCGCTTGATGCTCGATGCAGCTTCACGAAGCTTAGTAACGAGCTTAGGTATGATTCCACCTAGAGAACGGGTTTGAGTATCCTGGTTTGATCTGCGGCTTCTGGGCGTAGTGTAGAGCATAGGTATATGACTACCTAGGGCTTAAGGGACATGGGCTGACAGTGACTATTGCGGTGAAGTGATACCAACATCAACTTGTCATCGGAGTTTAAATACGAATACCTAGGAGTTCATGGGACGGGTTTAGATACGCAACATGGTATGTTTAGTAATTGTGTTGGATATCTTCTGTTTTAACATTTGTGATTGTGATTATATTTATTAAATTGGAAAACTTATACGATGCGATGTATATGAAATGTGGATTATGTGGTTATTGCGGGAAAATTGCATGACCTGTGTATATGGAAAAGTTGAATGCTAAGGTTGAACTATAACATGAACGGAAAAATGAAATGAACACGAAAGTGTTGAATTTTACAACAGAATAAATAAAAATTAATTTAACGAGTAGCACCACTTGGCGTTAAACGGATCATAGTTGTTGATCTATTATTGTTGTTAATGGCCATTTTATACAATTGGGCGATCAGTCTGATAAAGTTGTTGCCATTTGGCGCCTGAATCAGCGCAAGTTGAGACCAGGGTGGTCGTCCATGAGATTCGCCAGAAGCACCACAGAGTATTAGCCAAACGGAGGCTTTCTTTGGGTGTGAGGTTACAATTCGCGCAGTGCATGAAACTAGTCTGAAATTTTGGTAGTGAGGAGGTCAGGCTAACTACTCAGGGATTTAGTCACATCATCTCAGAAGAACTCTGGGGAGAGATCAGGTAGTGGTAGATATTGGTTTGTGAGATTAAGTATCTGCTGTGGGAGAGCTGCCTGGATGCTACCTTGATCGAGCGAAAGGAATGGAGCTAGCTGCGTTCGGTAGAGGTGAGTTCCAAGTGTGGTGGAGCTGGGTTAAGACTTCTAGGGATTTAGAGGCAATGACTCAGCGAGAGTTCATGACTCTTCTGCGTAGTATTGCCAGCCACTAGAACCTGCCGAACCTAAGTTCCCTAGAAGTTGAAACGAGAACAATACATGATGTCAAATCGGCCGTTGATTTTATTCAGTTGAAAACTTTCTAGATGATAGTGTAACAGCCTGGTTATAGTGAGGATAAGATTTAGAATGGTGAGGTTGTCAATTCGAAACGGGATAGTAGGACTTAAACTACGGGACACTTGGACTCCATGGATTGGGACTGACCATAGAAGAGAGATCGAGAATGCAAATACTTTAGGACATAAGTGGTAGTGTCAAGAGGAAGGAGAGTGATTCTTTCTTCGTTGAGGAAGAAACTGGGAGCTAGTTCATGAGGTTCGAGCCGATACCATCGGTCGAGTGGAATCGAGTTCTACGCGTGACGTGGTGGACATAGGGTGGTAGGAACATCATGGTGTTGATGTCATTCTTGACATGGATGATTAACTGACATTGAGTTGGCCGATTCGTTGTAATATGCGGCCGGGTTATCTTACGGTGCGGTCTTGAGTTGGCAAAAGTGCTGTTTGCATGTGGGCGATGTGTATGTGTGTAATTGGGGCGAGGGCATTCTGCGGTGGGGAGAATGTAGGCGAGAAAATTACGTTTTTAAGAAAAGTGCGATAATTGGTTCAAACGGAGGTCTCTAGATCTTCGCGGATAATGGCGGTATAGCCGTTAAGTCGTCTGTGAAATCTAAAGGGACGAAGAAAAGTTTAGTGCAGATTAAGGAGCCAAATTGAATCTTCTGAACTTTAAGGTGATAAATCGTCGGTAACGAGGATGAGATTTTTATAAAAATCACGGGATAAGGAAATGATGATTAAAGGATTCATTCCAAAAGTCTGAAGGCGAAAATAAAATTTTCGAGGCGAAATAGGCTTCAGACCGGGACCGGCGAAAATCGTTTATCAAAGATGATAAATGTACCGTAATAACCAGCAACCTTAATAAATAATAACCATCGTAGCAGTCACGCATCAAACGGACCGTCAAGCAAAAGATGGCGTGGGGAAATTAAAGGAAAAAATTTGCATTTTTTCTCTGCCGCTTCTTTCGAGATCTGTCGGACGTCGGACTAAAGTGAGTGAAACAAAATTGATCTGCGGTGAGCTCACAGCGTGGACACAAAAAGTTGGGATTTTCATGACTTTCAGTGAAGTGGGTGCCTCTCTTGTTTACCCTCTTTTTGAATTCTAAGTCATTTTTGCAAATGCTGTGTTGGTTTGAGGCCGTGAGCAGTTTGATTGATCCCAAAATCTTGGGCAAAGTGGAAATTTTGAGATCCCATTTGAATAAGTGTAGTATTTGTGTAGGGTTCGTTGTTTAATGTTTTATGGAAATAATTTGTACTGTTTGGTCTCTGGAAACAGTTTGGGTAAATTTATTGATTTTCAATTCTATGGGAATACTAATTGCTGTATGACCAGTGGAGATAATTAGTTTACTCAGATTATGCAGATAATTGTGGTATTTCAAACTGACTGGAGATGAAATTGTGGATTGCTCCCAAATGCCGACTGTTTGGGTGTTGTTTGATCCATATTGTTCGTTAATACATGGTGTGAATTACCAATTGAGAATGTTGCATAATTAATATATTAGTATATATTGTATAATCTGTTTCATTAAGCGCATCCATTTCTGCTCGCGGTACTAGAGGTGGTGTGCCATGACATGAATTTTACAGCAAAACATAGTTTCTGAAAAGATTTCGCAGGATAGGTTGCTGGAAATTGGGTTGGGAGATGAGGCTGTGGATCATTTCGGATGAGGACCATGGCTGTTTAGGAAAACTCTGACCAATTCTGCCTCGGGAGGCTCAATCCTATATTTTTCACAGATACTTTGATGATATATTTTGAGAACAACGGGTTTTGTTTTGAAAATGAATTCTTTTCATGTGGCAAACAGGGTGTGAGGAGTCGGTGAGGACTCGAGACATAGAGCAGACATTTAAGGCATTCAAGTAGGATCACGTATTTACTTAGTGTGTGCTTCGTGAACATTATATGCATGGGTGGAGGGTAACCCCGACCCAGGTGATTCACTACTGGCGATAACTCTTCGAGGAACATTTTTTTCGGGTATAGGGGTGTTCGAAGGCGGCTCTCTTCTTAGAGACCCGATTTGAAGAAAGCGGGTTATTAAACTGATCATTTTGGATATCTATATTGAATTAGATTTTTAATATATGTTTTTGATAAGATAAATGTTATAACTCTTGGACCATATAATATATTTGGTTGGGATATAGATTTCATAGTTGAACTATTGGAATAGTTAGGTATATTTGATGAGTGTTGATCCAGGCCCAGTGGCCATTTTTACTCAGTGCTCGTCTCGTGATCTGAGATGTATAGATTTTCATGCGGAGGTTGTGAACCGTCAGCGGACTCCGATTTTAAGGCGTCAGTATTATTAGACATATTTTTCATTCTACCATCTTCTACCTTGTCAAAATAAAAGACAAAGCCACTTTGAATGTCCAAAATAACATTTTGTAAAGTTCGAGTACATCACGTTCAAATTTATAAAAAACTTTGTCTCAAATTTGTGAAGAAAAAAACTTCTAAAATATTTTGTTTTCAAACTCTTTGATATTATATGAAACAAAAGTAAAGGAGAGTATCATTAGTTAAGTTTTTTTTTACTGATTATATGAATGATAAATGTTTCGGTATATAGTAGAATATTTACTTTATTTTAATTTTTTGATGTGGTTTTATGATATATATAATAATATTTTTTAGTTTTTAGTTTTTTTTATTTTTTTTAAGTGTAGTAAATGCTTATCCAAACAACTCATTTATAAGTACCTTATAATTGGTTTTTTTGATATTTCATTATTAAGAGATTAACTGTTTTTTAGTAATGTGTCAAACACCTTAAAATAATGCATAGCAAACTTTTAAATATATCAAACTACAAATAACTTAACTCAGATGGAAATATATGACATAAAGCTCTTATAAAAGAAATCTTAATTAAGTTGTTTAAAAGCAAGGGAGGCATAATAATGCTATTAACACAATAACTAATATAATTCAGCAAGAAAATTATATTAGTTAATATCTCTGAACTAAGTTAATATTGTGAAGTAATAAGAAGATCTAATTTCTAACATGAAATAATTGAATTATTAATATTGCCAGAATATGCTAATATCTAAGTTTCAAACATTATATCTTATTTAATTTATTATTCTCAAATTATTAAATGAAACTATAATTATAAAAATATTTGTATAAACCTACAAAACCAAAATAAAACTAATATACATTAAAAATAAAAATGCATAAACATAAAATAATTCTGAAACATATCTTAATTAACACATGTATTTGTTATAATTGGAAACTTCTTCAAATCAGATCTTTAAAAGGAAATATTGGATAAAGCACAAGAAAAAATAATTTAGGGTCTGATGGAGCTTGGAAGTGGATAAGACTGGTTTGTATGATTTTGAGTCTTATAAATTTTTGAGTCAAAATATAATTAGTTAATAAGAAATGAATTTGTGATTTATTTTAACGATGGATTTGATTTTGGTTCAAATATAACAATGGAATATCATATATATTAGAAATCATTTTAAACCTTTAAATCAAGCTTCAGAACCAAATCAGCAGGTTGAATAAAAAATACCAGCGGTTGGATGCTAAAAGTGGATGAAATCTAGACCGTTGGATCAAATCGAGAACCAAATCAGTGGTCGAGATCACGCGATCGATTTTTGAAAAATCCCCAATGGCTGCGCTACGTATTCTCGCTGAATATTTGGCGATCATTGGCGTGTCTTTGGCGATTATTCTAGCCTCACGTCGCCGCGCCATGCTCACCGATATTGGTAGAAACTCTTGTTCTCGATCTTTTGGCCATTAACTTTCGGTTGGAAAAATCACATCATCGTCTTGGCGATATCAAATCGCCGACGCCATTGAATGATAAATACCATTATGTTCCTTGATCTTGCCTTACTTACAGCAGTGCCGTCTTGGGTTCTATTAAAGGCATCTTCATTAATTGAATATTTGTACATCAAATTGATTTTGATATTCAATTGGATTGATGATCATAGTATAACATAACATGAAGAAAATCTTGATAATAAAATTCCTATGTACATTCTGTTGACATATAAATTATCGCCAGTGATAAGGATTATGAGTTGGCCACGGTCATGGGATGTACTAGCATGTCATACTCCTTGATTTACAGTCAAGTAGTGGATCTTATAAGCGTGATCATGAAATGATTAAGGGTGACATGTGGATGCTTGCTAAAATTATTAGTTTATGAGAGACTGCTGTAGGACAATCATAACCAGTTACTCACTTAAATCACAGATGATTATCCTCATCTCCTTAGTAATGGGGCATACTATCATTAGGCTTGATGTGCTTTCAAGATATCTTGGATCATTGATTATGTGCTTTGACCACCAAATCTGTGCTTACCTCTTGAAGTGATTGTTTAGATAGTCGGAGTCTGACATGAGAGGTGACCGGTATTGGAGGCCGCTTGACGAAAGATTGCACCTCCGCCGAGAAGCATTACTGCTAACTCTCTCAATATCAGCTGACCGAAATCGCAAACCACTCAGGTGATATTCACCATGAAGGCGTCTTTAGATTATAAGCGGTGATAATAAGTCGAGGACAAAATACTCGTATATCACTTGGGCTAGATATTTTGGCATAGCCGGTCTAGCGGGAACTACTGTCCGTGCTCACGGAATCCGGTGGGGTATACTATGAACCAATTGAAAGAATGCAGACTATGGTGTTGTTTGCTGAGATGGTTTGTGGTGATTGCCAGCACTCCAGTGTTGGGGGTCATAGTATGTGCTGAATCACAGCTCGTGACTGGCAGTTGATAGTTGAATCAAGTGGCCAAATATGTAGAAACTGTGGGTCCCACCTTTGAAGATGGAGGGATTGATAAACGGACTTGGATATGATCCGATCATGAGGACTTCAATTTGGGGTTGTTTATTCAGGGATTAGTGGAATCCGGACAAGAACTAGTTGAAGTGGAATGGGGCAAAAAACGCTCGAGGCTTCAGGCTCATGAAGGAACATGCTACCATGCATGGAGATGCCATCACATTTTCTGCATCTAGTGAGGAAGCATTAGTCTTTTCATAAGTCTTGTTCTCCTATAAATATGATTCTGGGAGAAACCTAACCTCTATAAAAATATTTTAAAGATATGACCAATTGTATTTATTCAAACACTTTGACCTATAAATCTTTTTTTAAATGATCACATTTATTATAAGAGTGTGCCACAATAATATAAATAAACCACAAAAATATATTAAAACTCAAATGACTTATGGAATAATTACTTATGACATAAGCTCTTACTCTGCTCATTTCGTATAAAATAAGTCGCAATTAAGCTTTATTTTACATAAATGAGCATTATTCACTTAGACAAAGTATAAATAACCTCCTTATTTGAACAACAGAGTATATTAACACTCCAAGAGAACAATACGATATTCCATGCATTGCAGGTTCTTTTCCCAAAGAAGAACAACCACATAAGCATTTTCGTTTATTCTCTTGAAAACTCTTCACTTCTAAAACAATACAATTGTATATTGGTACTTTTAAGAAGAGAACCATGATCTTGGGTTAAGAGGTGCAGTAGATTAATCAAGATCTTTAGAACTTAAAAATTTTATGAATCATGTGGAAAGGTTTCGTGTCCTTCCAAAAGAATGTTTATTATTTCTCCCAAAAAGAGCCGGATCCCCCTTCTAAGTATATCCCCATACATTATATACCCTTCGTGAGGGGTTACATGATGGGCCTTACCAGATGGATATTAACGATGATTGCTCAATGTATTTCAGCCCATTAGTATACACATTGGTGCGTCATGTACATGTCGAAGTGGACAACAACGCATACTGTTTCTTTATCTCTATGTCAGGCGTCTTGTTTTCAGTATCATAATAATCCACCTTGATGCCCGGTGTTTGAGTTCAGGGTCATGCCGTCTTACTTTCATTTGAGCTGGGTCACTCATGACATCCGTGGTGGTCAGGTTTGATTACCACGGGCCTTCCCACGTCTGGATGTAGCTTCCATCTCCAACCCATCATGTTTGAGTCTTTGCTTCAGTGTCTTCAGAATTTTTGTTTTACATATTTTGCAGAATATTGAATTTATTCTCAAAATTCCCAAGTCAATTTCTTGTTTCTTTTCTTCTGGGGTGAAACTCCCCCTTTTTGTTCTCTTTTTTTAAAGAATAGAACTAATTCATTTAGGCAAAGCGTATTTTCTTAATTTGGGATTAGATTAAGAACTTTCTTTTTGTCCACTAAGATTGAGATACAATTAACAGTGCTATATTATTTCTGTTTAAATCTTATCAGGCGCCCTGTTGAATCTTATTGGTGATCTGTGACCAGCGTTTTCTTTGGTTTCCCACTTTTTCTATAATATCTATTGGATGTTTTATAGTCTGGAGAAGAATATTCTCTGGAGAAAAAAATTCAAATGACTCATTGAAAAAGTTTTCTTCTGAGGAAAAAATAGATCATTTTCTTCAAAATTGCTATTTTTCTTGTGAAATTAAGGAACTACTAGTGAGCTTTTGAACAATTTTTCAAATAAAGGATACACGGATGATCACAAATCTTTTGTAGAACCACGAAAAACAAAAAATTTTAATTATTTTCATTTTCTCAAAAATGATGATCGCGACCCTGCTTGTTTCTCTTTCACATTCATGTAATTTTTATATTGGGGTTTTGCTATTTTCTTGTGAAATTAAGGGTACAATTAAGGGTTTTTCATTAAGTTCCAAGTCTTGTTTCAACTACGATCGGTGCTCCTCCTTGTGATAGAGGCATATTTGGAATTAGATACGGATCATTTGAGTCAACTAGCAAATATTGACTAGAGCTAGAGATTCAAAAGTCAGTAATGTTTTTTAAATTCAGAGATACTGATGGAAAAAGCTCACATGTTCAACTCCAAAGAAGAAATAAAGATGGTCCATCATCAATGAAAATCAAGACATGACCAAAACTCAAGACATTTTTGACTTGGGTTGCACCTCTAATAATGTTCGACTCAAAAGAAAGAAAAAAAAAGATAGTATCTGTCTCAAGTAAATCCAGGACTTGGACGAGAGCTAGGGCATTTTTATTAGAATTCTTCAACTGCAGTTTGAAGATTAAGGCATTAGACCAACCTGGATTACAATCTTTAACTTTGTTGTTGGATTTACTTAAGATGATACTCTATTCATAATTTTCCTTTCTTGTGGATGTTAAGGATGTGTGTTAGTTTAGAAAAATAAGTTACCTTCCTTTCTAGTTTTAGTGACAATTAACTCATTTGTGGCGAATTTTGTTTCAATTCTTCTATCTTTTAGAAGACTTTTTATGGTATTTATCCACACGAATTCTTCAGATTCTGGTTATAGTTGAAAATGAAAGTATTCTTTAGGGTTGAAGAACTTTTGGAAACTCTCAGATTCTTTGTTAAAGTTCTTCAGACTATGTCGGATCCATCTACAGGTTGAGCCTCCTCTTCTGCTAAGGTTCTTGCTTCGCTATAAGTAAATGATGAGATCATCCATCAAGCGAAAGTAAATGGTTCTTCCAAGATTAATTTGATTATTGAATATATCCCAGATTGGTACTGGTTTGTATCATTTAGTATCAGAGCAATGGTTCCTATTTTTTTGGTTTATATCTTTTTTAGACCCCATGTCCTAACTTCTGACCTAATATACTTTCTATCAAAATTACCACAAATTGAACATCCCGATTCCATTCACAATCTATTTCACACATCAACTGATGATTCTGTTCTCTTATATGATATAATTCTTGCCTTCCTTATATTGAGCAGGTACATCCCAGCTAAAAAAAAAAAAAAAATAAAGGTTTGGCAGACAAAAAAAAAGAAAGTTTGGATTCTAAAATAATTTTTTTTCTAGGCCATATCAACTATGTGGGTTATTGGAAAATAAGTCTTTATATGTTATAAAATAAAAAAAATTTCTGCTCTAAAAAAAAAAAAAATGAAAAATTTGGGTGACATTTTTTTTATTAAGTATTTGACCTTTGTTGCTTTAGTAAAAGGCTTGACTTTGGTTAACACCACAAACTTGTCCCTTTGATGGGTTTTCAATTGAATTTTATGGAAAAAATTTGATTTGTTTTTACTGAGTTCCAAAGATTCGAAGAAGAGATTATGGTGAAAGAAAAGTAGAAACTAGTAAGAACATTAGAGTGAGAAAAAGTCAAATATTTGTGCCACTAGGAACTGGTACATGTTCTTTGAATGAAAGGCTTTGTAGAGAGAGTGATTTGTGGAGATATATATTTTCTAACCTTGTTTTTGCGGCGTATCAAAACAGACCATTGAGAGATAAGCCGAGAGGAGTGATATGAATTTCATTTCACTGGAGGCCTTAACCAAATGTGAGAAGATGTTTAGAAAAAGTTTAAAACAGTTCCATGAGAGGATAGAGCAAGCTTGACGACCATGAAACCCTCAACAATGCTTATAAGAGAGAAGCTTCCAAGAAAGAGGGTGCGGGTAGAAAGGCAAATTGAAGGGATAGGTTTAGAGGATGAAGATTTTTCTGGATCGTTATTAATGATAAGAAGAATACAGAGGAGAATATAAAGCTCTGAATTGGAAGAGTAATTTGGAGTAACACAAGATGAAGATTAAATGAACAAAGGAAAGAATGACCTCAGAAGCATATCTTTGAAGTAGGAGAAAGGTGGAGTTGGTTTGTTTAATACTGAATTATTCCGAAAACTAGGAAGGTGAAGCTTGTTGCAATAGAGATTCTGGATTATGCCATAAGTAACAGTAGGACAGCTAATGTTGAATAAAAAAGAAGAAGGAATGAGCCTGAGTGAAGGAGACATGGGAAGAGATGAAGTGTGATGCGAGTGATTTTTCCTGACTTACTACTCTCGGGAGTTGTATAAGAAGTTATAACTGAAGCGAAACAAGCATAGTGTGGAGGAATATTATAAGAGGTCAGAGGTTGCCATAGTTGAAGCAGATATTGAAGAGAAAGGCCAGGAGGCTTCTAATGATCTGGATTTTCTCACTTGAGGTTTAAGCGGGAGATTCAAAGTGTGGTGGAATTACAACATTATGTAGGTTGGAGGACATAATTGAATATGTTATCAGGTGAGAATCAAGTCAAGAGGAAGGGGCGAGTAAGCGTACCACATTCTTTGATCCGAGTGTTCATGATCGAATCAATTAAGGCGGAAGAAGAAACAACCTAACCTTTGACGAAATGGAACAAAAACAAAGAGGTGACGGCCCGAGGGGAAATCAAAGGTAAATCAAAATTCTTCAGTATTCGAATGGGATCCCCCAAATGTTTTCAAAAATGCCCGAAGACAGGTTGTATATTAATAAATATTAAAACAAAAAGAGTTATGGTGAGTGCAAAATAATTATGAAGGAATTGAAGAACAATAGATCAAGCGTAAATTTATCAACAATCATACCCTACCCAGCAAGGAGAAGAAAGGAACAAAACCAAGTACAGACTCTTACACAGTTTCGACATTGGTGGGCGATTTCAAAATAACAATTCATATCGAAACATAACATGAAGCTATTCTGGCGGTGATGTTTAGTTCTTGCCCCATCTTTGGGTCATTTAGCGTGCCACACCAAATTCATTATTACAGCATTAATTTTACATTCACAAACCAGGTCAAGCCTATTCTTGGTGGACTCATGTAATCACGCATTGTCCTGATGAATCTGGAACACGGATCTCCCTCTTCAGCCACCTCATGGATGAAACACTAGTGCTAAACAGCTTAATTGGAGCATATAACATATATGATACAGAGTGGTCTGATTCAGGATACATATAACATAAGCATATATTAAGTTTTAATAATAATGAATCTATATAGTTTCCATATATTTATAGTTAACTATAGTAAGATTTCCTTATCTTCTATAAGTTCAGAATGGATCTTGTATGAAAATTTTATTAGAGTACATTCTTAAGCAAGCGGAGTTTCTTATGCTTTCTTATTGTTCATCCATTCATATTCTTACTCTCACGTTTGTTTTGTATGGCGGTGATGGATGTTGCGGGACTCAACTGCAGCCAGATGCGCGAAGGTGCGGAGTGCGTTGCTAACTTGACATGCACGCATGCCACGAGTTAACAAACGCACCAATGGAGGTGCGTGCCGTGAACGAGCGTGTGCGCATGCGAGGTCGTTGCCGGCACTGACAGTGCGTCACTGGCGACGTTCTATTCGTTCGCTAAGTTCTCAGATGGGCGCCACAATTATACTAAGTTTTTGTTATGTTGTTTTAAATCGCGTTTAGCGTAAACGAAAACAATGTTTGCCCAATGAGGTCAGCGAGGCGTACAAAATCTTACTTGTAAGGACTACCTTTCGTTCACCATTAGGATCATAATTTGGAACAAAATTTCGCACCCCTAATTATACCACATTAAAACCAACCGGTAACAAATTCTGAAATTATTGAAGAATATGCTTTGGAACTCTAAAGCACTTTAAGCGCTGATAGTCTTCTGCACCAAATTATCAATAACTCTGGAAGGTCTATAAGATCCATCAGTGACTCCATGCCCTCTACTCCTAAGCGTGAAGATTATTAATGTAAAATGAAAATGGACCGGTTTTATGTTTGCAAATCATTTTGAAAACAAGCCAACCTCAGACTTTAGCTATGAAAAAACACTTTGATTGGATTCTTCTACAGCTAGATAAACGAGGATTTCCATCTTGAGTTTCATAGTAATCCATACTAATTCATATAGTTTATACTAACAAATGAGGTTCAAACATGATTTCTTATACTTTCTCTTCTTTCTTGGCCTCTTGCTTGAACCCTGAAGAGCTTAGACAAATGGAGCTCAAGCAACTAAAGTTGGCTTTTATCTCTCGTAAGTACTAACCCCAGGCTAAGTAGTTAATCTAGGATATGTTTGGTCTTATCGAGGTACTACTTAGTATGTTTGACCGCTCACATTTGGTTTAAATTCTCCATTTTTTGCTGTGATACTACATGACTCTCTTGAAATCAACTTATCATATTTCTTCTTTAACTGCTCTATGCAACCTTAAATATTAAGTCCTTGTCTTGACATTTTACCATTATGACATAACTATGATTCACAGCATGTTACTGAAGTATAATTTAGATATTAATGCCATCATGAAGGATGCGATGATGAGTATCAACTTTAAGGAAGATTGTTCTGTTAGCAAAAACGCTTTAAAGTGCTACAACTAAAGAAGATGGCAAGTGAATAATTGAAATTTACTAATTTTACGATCAAGCAGAATTATTGTATTATGATCATTAATTCATTGTAGTTACTATGTATCATTAACACAGCCTAAATGGAGAAACTAGTGCTAACAAGTAAGCATCAAACCGCTATAAAATTCTGTGGATTCAGATAGTAGCATTAGTGATGAAGGTGATAAACATTATTAATATCTTTTGGCATTGGAAAGTGAAGATGATTTGTATGATGTGGATTGAAGTCATAAGATGGACCATATTCAGGAAGATTATGGAGATTTGACCGGAAGATTCAGGTAGTAACTACAATAAGTGCCTCATTAGTTTTTCTGACGATGGATGATACCACTCTTGTTTCACTTTGACACTTGAGTGATTTGATCAAAGTGAGGATTACCCAAAAAGTGACAAAGAAAAAATTCTGAAAAACCAGGTGGAATAAAGAAAAGTTAAAGAGTGGAATAAAGGAAAGAGGCGTAAGCAGTTGATTGAAGGTAAGAGAAAATGGGAGAGAGAAAGGCGGAACAGATGATCTGGGAGAGAAAATAACCAGTTTCTGCACAGGCAAGTGAGGTTAAGCATTGTTCTTCCAAGCAAGCCCTGTGATTGTACTTTGTAGAAAGCCTTTAACACTATTATTGGCATTGCCTTTAACTGCTTTCAGTTTAATTGCTCTCTCTTTTGTGAGGCACGAGTGTATTTCAGGGAAAATTCTACCTCCTATTTGGGGATCAGGTGTCATTGATTTTATTTTAGTTTTACCTTTCTAGCGAATCATACCAGGGTAATCCTAATGGACAAGGAAGGGCTAAAACAGTTGACGATCGATCTGGAAGAAGGATACCAGTGAGGAAGCAAGGATCCTCACCATTTATTGAATTGATTTTGGTTCTAGAAGGATGGGATGTGGGGATGTGTGTTGATTCGAGACATCAACATAGCAATAAAATCTTTATCATCAGCTTTCAACTGATTAGATGATATGTTTGCAGTGAGTTATAGTTCTTTATCTTTTCAGTGGCTTGGTGAAAGTGGAATCTATCCATTCTGAGAATGAAAGGTGATGAATGAAAGTCATATTCAAAACAAAATATGGTTCTGGGTTGTTGGATTATATTTAGTTGCTTCATTACTCTTTTCACCAAGTTGTTGAAGCTGAGTTTTACGCCTTTAATTGGAAAGATTTCTTGGTTGTCTATTTTTGATGATATCCTCATTTACTCGCAGAAACTTACGATGATCATTTGATTAATTTTAAAATATGTTTACAGATAACTTGAAAAGAAGAGTGTTTGCTAATCTTAGAAATTACACATTTTATCAAATAACTGTGTTTCTTTGGTTTTATTATTAATTTTTACAAAGGAGTACAAATTGAAGTGAAAAGAAAGTTTAAATGATTCAAAATGTGAAGTCAAAATAAGTATATTAAAGTTTGAAGTTTCATACGAATATTTCAGTTACTTTGCGGTTTGGAGGACTTTAGTAGGCCTCTTTCACTATGTGAGTATAGAGAAAATGTTTTAGGTTTAAAGTGGGAAAATGAAACATTAGTGATGAGACTTCTATATATGTTGCCTTTAACTTAGTTTAGGTATTGACCAGTTCTTACGAAAGCGACCATTCATGTTTTATGAAAACTTGTGAGATGTATAAATACCCTACTTATGACAAAAAGAGTTGTAACAAATGGTTGAACTTGGCTTGTAACATACAACTAATAACCCAAATTCTAATCATTCTAACCAAGTGTTAAAACTTTGTTGAAGGGTCCAACTGGTTAAATAAGAGATATGATGGATCAGATATTAGTAAAACTGTTTTCACATATCTATCCCTCTCAACAGACAAAGGAAAACAATATTGTGTTTTTCATGAAGGGTATATCTAATCTCTACTCTTGAGTACTAATTATTTGATTTTAGTTGTTAAAAAAAGATTAATATACTTTGGACTATGAATTTTATAGTGAAGAATATGGTTGTATATTGAGAAAATGGCATTATGATTCTTTAAGCTACAGAAATGGGTTCTTGTTTCGGAAAATAAGTTGTCAGTTATACAATTGTTCCATTTAAAATTTATTGTTGAGTCATGACAGAGACAGTGGGGAATTTACCAGGGTAACTTATGAAAACTTTGAGTTTTACCAAAAACACTATTGGCACCATGACAGATATTGAAGAATTTATGGAGGTGTCACTGTGAGGCAAACTAAATCAGATGATAATGGCTTTTGCACCGCCTCGTTCTGTTGAACCTTGGGTTGTGATATTTTAATGGATTTTGTTAGATTACCTGGACTACGGTAGGGATTCTATTTTGTGGTAGTGGATAGGTTTTCAAAGATGAGCTCATTTTATCACATGTTTAAAGGTGGTCTTATAAATCTTTGGATGGGTTCTTTAGGGAGGTTTGTGTGAGATTGCATGTGTATAGGACAGATACTTTGGATAAAAAATGCTAAATTATTAAGTTAATTTGGAAGACCTTGTGGTGTAAGTTAGGAACCAAGCTATTGTTTCACTACTTGTCATCAACAAACCGATGATCGAGACCGAAGATAGTTGAGGATTGTGAGTCTACCCACCTCAGGCTGAGACTCACGTTTGGCCCAGGCCCACCTAGCATGTGATGTGAGACATTTCAGCCCACCTGCCATATTGGCGGGGCACACTAGACGGGAGAATCTAAAGCTGTTTAATGAAAGTAAGGTGTCTCTAAATGCCCGGATTCGGGGTGGCTTGTCTGGGTTTCAGTCCCTCGTGACCATGTTTTCTTATACAACAGTTCCATTATTAAATAAACTAATTAAGTGGAAATACCTGAAGGATATTTATCTCATAGCTCTCGTTTCAATCGTGCTTCTTGGAGGGCCAATCTTTGATAAGGAAGAATTGTCCTTGACAAAAGGGGAAGAATCAGTCTAAGATAGGAAAAAACAAGTTTGTCATGAAATGAGAGATTCCTTCATGAGATAGGAGGGAGATTTGGCAACAATTTTCTATAAATTAGGAAGATCCCCGTAGAGGAAGTGCCCAGTTAAATATCAGAACTTCATTCTTCTTATCTTTATGGTACTGTTGATCCTTGTCATCAGAGACGATCGGCCATCGTATTTTAGGATATTACCCACCCGGGGTTTATTATCGTGGGTGTGCCGAAGATCGGATGATCAAGGTCACATCAGTGGTGCAGTCTATGGGGTCGAACATAAAGTCATCTCACGGGCTATAAGGGCTTAGCGATGACTATCATGACCGCCTGGTAACAAAAATAACTTCTCAAATTCCACTACCACTTCAGTGGTCAAGGCAGTCCACGATGTCAAAAGAACTAAATGATCTAACCTTGGAAAGATCAATTCTCTATTGGCACGGAGACTATGGAGAAAAGCAGGAAGAATATAAAGCAGAAGCCAAATACTACGACAGATCAGGATGATCACGAAAGCCTACAGTGGGATCTAGTCGGTTGTGGTGCAATCCCGAAAAAAGCGCGATCTTAATTGAAGAGATATCTGGAATGCGAATTGACTTTACCGCATCCGATCCCTCAAAGCAAAGGAAAGAAGCCCATTATATCAAGACAGGCGACTATCTAACGAGATGATGAGTTGTCCTTGGTGGTTCACACCGGCGCTTTAAACTCTCACCCGACAAGAACATAAAGCGAAGGTGTGTAGAGGACCTTGCATCGCCTTGCCTTGGCGGTATGTTAGTAAGGCGCGTCCAATCGAGAAAGAAGAGAAGGCGGGAAGGCGATTACCGATGGGCCGAGGCCTGGCGTACCTGATATTTCTTCTGAGGGCGTGATCACGTGATGATGCCATTGTACTCGGAGTCTTCGATACGGGGACGATATTTTACATCGCGCTCAAGCTCTAATTCGGGACAGCGGCGCCATCACGCTCCTAGGCAACATATTCTTGACTATGAGGCCACCTCGCGAGGTTTGTCATACTCACTTTGCCATGTTCAAACGGATGTCCATTGCCATGGTCATATTATACTTGCTGAATGAGACTGATGATACTAAACATAGGCAATGGCCCATTTTATTGTGTAAAATGTTCTGAGCAACGCGGGGGCGCGTTCAACTTTGGTTTCTCTTCCCGCTCAATAAACTCATTTCATGTACCATAAGAGGCATTATCGCGATTACCTTTGTGGTGTAATGAAAGGAACATCGTGCAACCTGAGCATTCCGCCCTTGCCCCACCACCCACCGCACCTTGTTCGGGAGGGAGGAGTGGAAGCAGATGTTAATATCTGAGTGGCGAAGCGTTTGTTTATCTTGATCTTATAGCATGGATGTGGTCCTCGAACTGGAGCTTTGGGTATTCTTGTGGTTCTTCTGTATTCGCTATCTTTGAACTTACCCGAGCGATGGAAGAGCTATACTAGCCAGACCAGATAAGCATAAGCTATAGAGAGACAGCGTCAGGTCATATACCAATTATCATGATTATAGTTAATGACCCCGGATGCGTGTGAGGTCAAAGAGGGTAGATCGGAGACGAAAGCCAGTGGGTGTCGGTCTAAAAGAAGAGAAGCTATCGCAAACTCGCTCCACTGAACATCTTATGAAAGGTTGTTGCCCGTATTCGTGACTTACGAGGTTGCAATGGTCAGCAGGTGAGATCCCCTCACTTACAAATAGATTTATCATAGAGATCATGGTATAGGCGCCAGTCATTGAAGCCAAAGTTTTGGTGAAGCTAATCTGGCGGGAACACCTCGAGAGGTATCTGGAGAGTGACTACAGGTGAGTCGAGATGAGCTATGGTACCTATTAAATGACGGAAAAATAAACAAAACTCTTTTAACGGCTTAGAAAGCATCTACGATGAGCTAAGGGAAGATGGTGAAGAGCTACCGGAGTTCTTTAGAGCTATCGAACAACGATCGGAAGCTAAGCGCATGTCACCGTGTTTCGCTCTGAAGCCTTGAAGACCATAATCCTACAAAATTGGAATACCCACGTTCAACGGGAAATCACCAAAAGAGGCCTAATCTTTGACCTTTAATCGATCTTAGATATGACATAGACTCTGTAGAAGCGGCGGTATAAGTATGAGCATATACCAATAAAGAATAACAAACTTATCTGACAGTAGGTGGATGGCGTGGATCACTGAACTATGTGAAGGATAAATATTGCGACAAGTTCCAACGAAATTGGAAAGTTCCAGCCAACGCGACATAACCAGCCAAATAAACTACTCGAAGCGTAAATGCTGAATCACTGGAATACTCTTGCTCCTTAAGAATTGACTAATAATCAGAAGTTTTAGATTCTGAATATTTTCTCTAATTTTGCCATACCAAAAGACCAGACTTGTAGTTCTAAAACTGCTCTTTTGCAGCCGGACTTTTAGCTTCAGCTTCTGCTTTCCTTCCACAGATGTATGACTCCAAGCACCTTCGCGAGTTTAAAGGCTGGACTTATCTGGGTTCTAACATCTTGGCACTAAAAAGATGGGCAACATGAGCTTTATGAGCATCAGGCACTTTCAAAAGACTGGACTTATGGCTCTGCAGCCTCTGGTACTTTCAAAAACTGGATGAAACAACTGTCAGCACTCAACAAACCGGACTTGTGGCTCCTAAAGCCTCGGCACTTTCAAAGTAGAATCACAAACCAAGCTTCACTGTTTTACACTTCACCAAGATCAGGAGTACATGTTTCAGGCACGCTGGCACTTCCAGACTAGACCTTTGACTCTAGCGGTTGGCACTCTTAATGCGGACATGGTCGTAACTGGCGGTATGCTCGCCTTTTCGCGAAGCTTAAAACACATTCCATCTTTGAAACGAAAAATGTTCTCTGAAAGCGATCTAAGCAGGAATTTAACGAAAAAAAAAAATTTACAAAGTAAAAGGTGGATTTGTACAAGAAATACCAAAGTTATATCTCATAATATGCAGTAGTGTAATTACATGATGATATATGTCCAGTGACCATATTGAGCCCATTAAAAAAAAAAGTGGAAGAGAAAATAGGAACTCCGATGCTTTCTGTTTGAAATCCCAGTGGGGCACTCTCTTGGGCTCCTCCTTATTTTCTATTAGTCACACTAATTTGAAGTACCTAATTTTGGGGGATGCAGAGGTGGGGCATCAAGGCTTCATGAAACTACTGGAGGAAGGGGTTCATGAAGAAGTCAGGCATACCATTGAACCTCTGGTTTGGTCTCCACGGATATTGTATTTGAACACACAACATCCACAAATCACATATCTGGCTTGACTCGTGCCTTGGTAATTCTTCCTCCATAAGCTTCTTTATCTTTGTCGGTTCATAGAAAGCGAGAGGAATGAAAAAAATGTATGGTGAAAGACTTGCATGGATAGTGAAGAAGCGGCCTACGAATTCATTCTCTATAGTGATGAAAACGTTAGAACATCATTAAATCGCAGACACAGCTGAGATCTGTATAATTCTCTGCTTTGTGACGAGCTCATTCACCTTTCATGTTGATGTGCATATTGATTTCATCTTCGCTTTCCCACCTTTCGGGTTTGAAACCCCATCTTCCTATTTGAAAAAGCACAAAAATTCCAATACGAGGGGAAAAGGGGCATTTTGAGGACTATGGTCTTCTCCCCCGTTCTCCATGCAGGCGAGCCGGTTCAGCCCCCAGTACACGACTGGCCGCGATGTGGCTTGGCTCATTTTACCATATTTGACGCCCAAAGCCTGAGTCTGTTAATGTGCTGTCGGCCTCGGAATACTCGTGAATGCGGGTAACAGCACCCTCCATAGAAAATGGGAGTCTCCTTTGTACGGGGGCTACACACAAATAAAACACAGCCCAAAGCAGTTCAATACTGGCCTGAGGTCAAACAATCAACACCTGACCACATAGGGTTCATATCCAATTAAATAGTAAAATGACCACTTAGGCCCCTGCGTGCTCTCTATAGCATTATCCCAACCAAATATTCAATAGTCCAAGTTTCTAACATTTCTCTTAATATAAATACATATTAAAATCTACAATTCTAATACATATTATCAAAAAACATAAATACAGCAGCTCACTAAATGGGTCCTCTAAATGGCTGATCTTTCTCGAGCTCCACCTTTTCAGAAAAAATATTCTCTGTGAGTGAACTATCTTGATGAGTGGAATCTATACTAATCAGTTTTCCCCACAGATGCTTCATGCTCCATCTAGCCACACACTCAAGTAAATACGTGATCCTATGAATCTCTACATGCCAATCCTATGTCTCTGAGTCCTCAAACTCACCTCACACTTACAAGCCATGTATGAAAACACCATTTTCAAAACAAAACTTGTTGTTCTTGAAAATAAACTCCAAAGTTCGTTAAAAACTCTGGGGACACTGCCTCCAGAGGCAAATGTCATTTGGAGAACCTTCGAAAGCAGTCCTGGTCCTCATCCAAATGATACATTGGATAAGTCTAACCCATTCTCAGGAAATTCATCCTGTGAAATTCCTTTCGCATATATTGGATTTTTCTTTAGAATTTTCATGTCATACTTTTCATGCACAATTTCTGAATTAACCCTTTGCATATGAAATGCAATATGCCATTCTAAAATAAATTCATTAAACATATACATACATACATACATAATATATATATATATATATATATAGCTATAATTTCTTTTTATATATATATATATATATATATATCACCTCTCTCTTATATATATATATATATATATATATATTAACATATTTAAATCTACATACAATATATTATGTAATTTCTAACTGTTTACACCAATATACCAATTTCGGTCAACCATACAAATCGAACTCTTGAAATTTATTAAACTCATCTCCAAATACTCTCACTGATTATATTCCACTATAATTGTTTTAAACAATGTGTCAACATAGCGTTAACGCATTAATTTCTTTGATCTATTAACTCCCAAGTAGCCTTGGAACTAATCAAAATTCCATTTCCAAACGCCTATACACACAATTAACATAGATGTGAATACTACTAATACAAAGTTCATGCATTAACCTATCCATTTCTATAGATAATGCATTCATTCATCGATTTCAAGCACCCGACCATTGGGGCGTCAGTGTGACCAATATCAACCTGGTTCTTCTTTGGAGACTAAATTCCACGCTCATTTAGATCTCTGCTCACCCAAACCACGATTTAATGCTTAATTTATACCACCAATTGCTCCGAACAGTCCGTGAAACAATCTCAGCTCTAAATAAACCAGAAAAGTTCCAACAATTCGATTCTAAATTTGGACCAGATCAAGCGGCTCCCTCAAACGATCCAACTCAAGCATCATAAACACACTTAAACAAAGGGTAAAACAAATGGATAAAACCACCTCGAGTTTTGTCAAAACTCGAAACCGGGTGCCCACGTGGCGGTCCTCGATGTAGAACCACTTTGCTTCTTAGCGAAGCGATCAAGCGGTCCGAACACCGGAATCCTAGAGAAGTTGCACGCCCCTGCTTTCTAAAAATCATTTTTGCAAAATTGAACTTCTCTGCTCTTGAACTTATAAATCAAATTAATTGGAAATCCTCTTTATGCCTCACATTATACGCATGTCCACACCTCATTAGTTTGAAGGTTCCTGTCACTCATTCCCTATGACTTTATTCATTGGCATCATCTTAATGTCCAGCGATGGGTCCCCACCTTGAGCTTAAGATTGACGGAGCGGCCATTGCCTTTGCTGTGTACCCTCAAATTTAAGCCATGTGTCCTACGGCTATTTCGTTTCCTCGAAAAATGTGCAAATTCATTGCTTCTCGGATTAAATGAAATCGATGTGGTAGCTAGTTTCAACTGGGCGATTCCAACGGTGAAATAGTTTGTCATCCGAGATCTAAAAAATTTGGGATTTTTGCAAATTATGATTTTGCATTTTTGAGAAAATTAGATTTTAGGTTTCACAATATTAAATGAGAATTACACTAGACGGAGAATCAAAACGTTTAATAGTGAGTTATCTTCAAATGCCGATTCAAAAACGGCTGTCTAAGGATTTTTAGTCCCCTAGTTGACCATCATTTCATATATGGAAAGTTCGATTTATTAAATAATGAAATTAAAAATGGAAGAAATTCACAGGGATATTTATCATACTTCTTTCTAGTTTAAATCTCTTTACTTACGGAGGAATAATCTTTGATAAGGAAGAATTAATGATCTCATGATAGGAAAATCAATCTAGATAAGGAAAACAAATTTATCATTAAAAATAGAGATTCCTTCTCATGAAGAGATGGAAGGAGATTAAACAGCAATTTCCTAAATCGGAAGATCCACTGAGGAAAGATGTAATTCCAGGCATGCACGAACTTCTGCTTTCTACGTATTTTCTTGACTTAATCATCGGAGCAAGCGATACGTTGAATACGCCTTTTAGGTTCCATCTATATAAGCGTTACAAAGTAGACTAGAAGATCAAGGTCTATGATGTGGACATTTATCTACTTTGTTGAGAGTTATCTTAAAAAGAACATTTCAAAACATGGGAAGACGGTTTGCCATGTTTGGTTGCTTATAATATTTTCACCCCAGTTGTACGCTCAATATTTTCGCCTTTAAGATTGTGCATGGTTTTAAATCAGTAACACAGTTTTCCTCACTTTATATCTTATAAGCGTGTTAATTTAGATGGCAAAAAGAAAGCCGTTTTTTTTAAGCAGATCCATGAGAAGGCAAAGCTCAACATTGTGCGAAAGATAGAGTAATATGCCAAACAAGCCAGCAAACGACCGATAAGTTGTCTTTGAGCGGAAGTGCGTTTGAAGATTTTTGTTCAAAGATTTCCACTGGCGTTAAGTTGCCTTCTAAGAGTATCTGGTCCTTTTCCAAGTCATGGCGCATCATAATAATGCCTACAAGCTAGATTTTGGTAAATTGTAAATAGTAAATCGCTACTTTTCTTGTGGCGAGTCACTTTTGAGATAACGGTGATTGGACAAATCAGCTTTCAGAAGAGGGAATGATGGAGCATGGCTAGGGAATGGGTGCGAATGCGCGAATCCATGGCGAATGACCACGAGATAAGTAGATAACAAAAGCGTAATGTTTAATTAAGGATGCAGTGGAAAAAGCTCAATGTTTAACCGAAGAAGAAACAAAGATGATCCACGTCATCAAAGTAAATCCGGACTTGGACTAAGAGCTGTTTTGGCGGATTTTAACATTGATTTGGTGCTAATTTGCTCACGTTTAGTGTTGATTTGGCGCTACCAGAATCTTGTCTAAATTATCTGTTTTCCTTTCCTTGTGGATATTGGGTGCCGTGGTTCAGAAATAGTTACCTTCCTTTCTAGTTTTGGTGAATATTTTCTTTTTCTTACCATTGTTTGTTTTGTTCTTGTATTTTGGACTTATTTGTTGAAAATTCTTTATTTCTAGATTCTTTAGATTATGTTTATAAATTGATAATTTCTTTTTAGTTAACCAGAAAACTTTGAACTTTTATTTGGTTATTCATTGGTATTCTTGGAGACTTATAAATACAGTTTCTCTCAATTCTATAGCATTCTATCTTTAAAGTTCACATAAGGATGGTCATCCATTCAAGCCGAAGTCTAAAGCGATTCTTCCAAGATTAATTTCACGGGTCTTATCACAAGTTGACGTGGTTCCTCTCCTACTCTTCCAGAGATCATCACTCCAAACACCCTCTGACAAACAAGCGGCTACGGATGATTGGAGGCGCCCTTGTTGATTCACTAGTGAAGACAGGCAAACTTAACATAAGCTAATAAATGTAATTGAAAGAAGCTATTGTTGCTCTAGAACATCATTTCTTGGGCTTATTTAACGCCCCTCCTGTTTCATTGTGGCTCAGTAACAAACACTCTTCCTTTTTATAATTTGATGAATGCATATGATAATGTAGTTTAATATCTGACGAAATCACTACCCGAGTGATGGGAACTATGGATGTGACACTAGCTTGGGGTCAGTTGCCCACAAATCAACTACTGAAACACGTGTCTCATATCATAAGGACCCATACTTGATAAATATTGATGATTGCATAGATCATTACAAATCCTCCAGTTCGGCCATACATTTCTATAGAATCAAAGGATTCTTCATACTCTGTGCAAAACTTATATATTAAAACTAGACTGTTCTAATATATACATAAAGAAAAAGCAAAGAATTGAAGGCTGATCAGGCCAGCTATAATCCAGCCTCAGACTGCTCGATGCCATTTGCACATCACGTACGAAAGGGGTCCCACGACGGGGTGAGCTACGCCTTGATGAGATGAATCTACAAGCATTTCAACTCAGTTTTATTCAGTAAATCACTACAGATCAAACCAACAACTGTCGGGTACGTAGTATTTGTCTATCATGGAAAAATCTACATGCATGTATGAGGCGACCTCATTACCCCAATCACGAAATTAAACCTCGACCCACCACAGTGATGCGATGGGAAATGTCTGAAGTCAGTCCAGCTCTATCTACAACCAGTCTGTTGATCTTTATTTTTAATGATTCGTGTCGTTTTAGGCATAGAACTTTTGAGATTCTACGGGTCTCTTGCACCACTGTGACATTTTAAGGCTTCACAGGTGGATCTGTTGTCTAACGGGTTTTGAGAACTTCACGTGAGAGGTATCTATCCCCGCACTTTCATGGGCCACATTTCATTTCCATTTACGTTAACTCTTGGCGGAACTCAATTGGACTTAGTCCCATTCCTAAGCCTACGATTCAACACCAAGCGATTCGTCGATACCATGAACACACTTTCATGTAATATTTGGTGGTACCAGCACACCAATCAGTGAATTTGACTTTCCTCGAGCCAGCTAATGTTTTGAGACCTCTGCATGGACATTCCACCATACCTTGTGTGTGCTAGAACTCTCATGTCTAATACTGGCATTTCTCTATTCAACATCTGTGATTCATGTTAATATTCCCACATAATTCAAATGATACATCATGGCATTATACATCTTTTATCTGTTTGGGTTCATTTCATGTCGACACATCATTCAAGTATGTATTAAATAATTTCAAAGCCATTATGACCAAATATTGCCAATTCATGTTCTTGGGCGAGACATAGTATGTCGGTCACTTTGTAATGCATATAATTATTTCCCTCAAACCTCCATAATTTCTGTCATTGACATGTATTTGAATTCATGGCAATAACTTTATTAGCCGTTCCTGGCCATAAATCCGACCCATGCTTGGCCTAAGGAATAATCACGGACTTAGTCAGAAAGTCAAGTTTTATAAAGCCCACCCCAAATCAACACAATTCCTTGCTTGAGTATATGGAGGTCCAAAACATTTAATTCTAAAGCTTGAGTTCGAAAGCAGTTAGGAAACCAAAGCAAACTATTCTCAGCCTGACCCCAGCCCAATGTTGATACTATGTTTTGGTAGAACTTTATTTTATTGATTCTGAATAACTAAGATTTAGTAGAGTCCAGAAACTGTAGAGAATCTGAAGTTGACGAAAGTTATCCATTGTCAGTTATGGCGATTCTAAGGGTGTCAAAAATTGGAGCACACCAGTTTCTCGTCTGCTCACGAGGATTTTGCCGCCCCGAACGATTAATTCGGTCTTGTGGTCGAAACCCGTAAAGCCCAGTGCTGACATCACACAATCACAAAACGAACACGACATCCAAAATTAGCTCAGCGGGTAAACTCTGTAGGCGTTACAAGCCTGGCGTAAAATAGCGAAGTGGAAAACCTACCTCTTGTAGCACAGTTAGGGTTCTTTGCAGTGATGCCGCTCTTGTAACGCTCGTTTCTCTTCTCTCTTTCTATTCACTCTGTACCTCTTTTCTGCTGTTCTTTCCTTTCTCTCTCCTTTCTCCATTTATCTTCCCACTTTCCTCACTTTCTACACTCCTTTTCCTCCTCATATAAACGCCACTTCTCCTCGCTCGCCTTACGCTCCCGC
Organism: Tetrastigma voinierianum; assembly: GCA_016808115.1. Taxonomy (NCBI): domain Eukaryota; kingdom Viridiplantae; phylum Streptophyta; class Magnoliopsida; order Vitales; family Vitaceae; genus Tetrastigma; species Tetrastigma voinierianum. The sequence goes on from JAEQBH010004949.1 coordinate 134,785, forward strand.
AGAGGCTGGAAAGCTGCTTGCCCTCCCCCCAAATTGGATTTGAGACCCGTATATATAGCCTTCATAAGAAACCCTTTGGTGTGCTGTATGTGTTATACTGTATGCCTTTGCTGTAAATGGTGTGGCTTGCCATGTGTCACCCACATCAGTTTGCCATGTGTCATCTACATATTTCGCCATGTGTGGCAAAACTCACCGGTTTCTGAAATAATAAGAATTCAGACTCTCCAGTTCATGAGGGTGTTTGGATAGCTCAGTTGTTGAGACGATTTATTGGTGTGATTAGTTTGCTTGTCAGAATCACGAAAAGATACATTTCTTTGGGTGATGCAGTGAAACTAGTTTTATTTTATCGAAGGAATTTTAAATTCGGTACATGGTTTTAATGGAGATGTTCATCTCCACCGGATACATTTCAATCATCGGCATAAAGTACCCATTTATACGGGATGACATTGTGTGAAGCGCATCTAATGAACGTGCATGGATTACCAGGCTTTACAACTTTATCATTTATAATTGTCCCAGATTTATGAAGTTACCATCAAGTCTGCGCATTTATATTTTTTATATTTCTTTATAATGAAGGCGTAGGCATGTTCGAATCATGTACATATAGATTCTCGGATCCTATCTTGTTTACTACAAACAGATGCGGGTCATATCAAAGATCAGGATTTTAATATTCAAAGGCAAATCTTGACGGAAAAGTTTGACAAGAGGATGATCCTACCTCAGCCAGAAATTGCAAGAATGTGCAAGCCAAGCTTTTTATTGGACATTTCTGGCAGGGTGGCTTATGACAAATCTGCACATACTAGACCTTGTACCTTGTTTATAGTTGGCGCCGCTGACTCGTCATCAAGTCATCAGGAACGTTTTATGTTTCTTTATGGCGTGGCATGAAACAGCTGGATACATGTACATAATAATGTTGAGATGGTTCATTCATATCTACAGCTTCTCCTTACAATAACTCAGTAAGACACTCCTTCGAAATATTTGTCACTGTTCATGATCCAGATTCTGAGTTATGCCCCGACATTAACTGATTATAAGACTAATAATTCAGTGGCGGTCATCCTTTCATAAGGAGATAAGGGGAGAAAAAGCCCCAAGTGTTTATGAAGAAATGGCAATGGCACAACTTGATTTTGAAATTAGATCTGCAATTGAACAACGTTAAATCCACACATACTGAATCCCACGAATCTATAAATTTATAATCAGACGCTCAAGGCTTTGATTGGTTCATGTCCTGTCTTTTCTGATTACCATCACTCATAAATATTAAGTCTCCAATGTACATAGATATCTTATTGCTTCTTAAATACAGAATTATAATTAGGATCACCAAAATAACATATTGACAATTTTAGCTTCTTTCAATCTCTATTAAACAGTAATATATATTTCTAAACGTCCTTCAATACTTTAGCACAATAAACATTGATTGTAATCTCCTACACTATGCTACATGATACCAAATATCACCTCTTACTGTTAATTTTTCATTTTGATAATTAGTCTCCATTGTTATGTTGTTTGGATAGTGTGTTTGCTGTTGAATTCCCTTTTCCAGAATAGTCAATGCAAGTTTTTCTTTATAATTTCTATCTCTGTTTTTTAGACTCATTTGTGTGAGTGGTTGCTGAGAAACTAGAATATAAATTCTCTACTCCAATCAGAAGTGCTAACTTTCTATATCAAGCTTGAAGCTTAACTAGGAGATGTTTTTGCTAGGGCTGGAAAGGATCTTCTTGCTGTTCGATGTCCACTGGGTCTGGTCTTAGAGCCACTTTTGAACTCAGGAAACATTAGGGTGACTCAGTAGTGGTAATTAGTACCTTTTGATCTTTTAATCACTATAAATATATATTTTCAATGGGCATAAAACAACAGTGGTTGTTTGATAATTGTTACGGAATCCTCAGCGTCACAAGCAAAAAAAGAGTCATAAATACAAAAATAACAACAAAATACTCAAACATGCTACAGATGCCCATTAGGATCATAATTAATCATAAATAAACCTCGCCAAGGTGAAATAGTATATCTTAAATAACCAATGTTATCTTAATCTTAAAACTCTGAAGACCATTATGAAAGTGGATCTTAGCTATCTACAACCCTCATCTACTTTTTGTAGCAGATATGAATATATACAAGAATATAATTAAAGAACTAGATATTGTAGTTTCTTCACCACAACCATTTCATACAAAGTTTAGGGTTTAAGTGTTTGGAAACTTTAGGATAAAGGTTTGAGGTTTTTTAGAGGCAGGTGAGGTTGGGTTTTTAAGGATTGTGGTGAAGATTAAATCATGGGGTTGAAGGATTAAGGTTGAAGGTGTAGAATTGGGTTTATGGTTTTGTCTATGTTTACCCTTCTAACAACAGAATAAACAAAATGTGGGTGCTCAAAATCTTAACTAGAGGTGAGTAAGAATAAAGAAAACAACTTATATTTATATTCACTTATACCACACTTTGAATAACTAAAAAACTAAAGGACTAAAACTCATTTCCATGAAGATTGCAATGTAAGCTAGTATATTTCAAAGAATGTCAGTAGATTTTAGTCAGAATGAATCCGATACTGTAAAAAATAGATTTAAGGGTAAATATTAAATATAGAAAACAAAGTAAGATCAAAAAAGTCATTAGTTAATTCAAAGAGTTGGTTGTCATTCATTTTCATTTTCTCTCTTGTTTTTCATTTTTATTAATGTTTTGCTAAGTCTAAGTATTTGTTCTATATAATTTCCTATACACAGCTTCTATAAAGCTTTGCATTAGAGATACTAAATATAGAAAAAAAAACAAGAAAAGAAATCTAGTCCTTCTCTTGAAGAGTGTAGTGAAGCACTCATACTAGAAACAGTATTCTATTTCTCCCTCTTTCCAACAAATTTGGTATCGAGGCTATGTCGTGTGATGAAATCCTCTCACAATTTGGAATAATTCAAATATTCCCAAACCAAATGCAGACACCCCAGAAGGAGAAAAACTACTAAGTCTGAAGATCATTATATTCTTTAGCCACGAGACTTGTGGGAGATTGTTGAAGAAGGATATAGTGATTCTCCGGCAGCAAGTGATGATTCATCTATAGCGAGTCTGAGAGACCTCATCTTAGGTTTCCTATTGAAGCTGAAAGATCAAGAACAATGCCCTTGCCTTGAGTTACCTCCATCGAATCGACAGAATACCCTCCCTTTTTTGTTTATTCTTAAAGCTGAGACCCACAGAATCTAAAAATAATTTCAAGGAAAAGTAAGATTATCTAACTAGACTTAGGTCGCTTTGGAAGAACTTTGATTGCTTGACAATGAAAGAATGAAAATCAGTTTTCTGCGCGAGAAGAAGAGAAGAGAGGAGAGGCGAAGAAGAAGAAGAAGCAGAAACAGGTGTAGAGTCAATCGGGCTTATGGCGGTCAGTGGAAAGAGGAAGTAAATGAAGATTCTGACTTACAAATTTGATCATGCAGTTGCAATAATCAAAGAATCAAAAGATCTTTCATTTTTGACCATGTATGACCTCTGTGGTTCCTTAGAGAGATGCATGGGAAAAAATGAGGATCCTCAAAAGTCAGAGTCTTTGGTGGGCTCACCTCAATGAAGAATTGAAATTTGATGGAAGAATTCAGCAGAGAGGAAACTTCCCGGTATCAGATCGGTTTCAAAGTCGAAATAACTTGACCTCGGCATGGAAGGCAGAAGCTGAAGCGAAGAAATACTCAACTTCAAAGAACTAGCTGGCCGAGAATGAAGTGCATCTACCGAGAATACCGATCACATAATCTTTATTTAAGATTATGAAAGATGTGGATTCCAAATCATTAGGACGAGATTCTTCCAGACAGGAAGAATGAAAGTTCGACTAATTTGGCTAAGAGGCGATGAAACCAAGTCTTTTTTAACGTCTCCCAATCACGTGGCGGAAAGGACTAGATTTGGTACCTTGGCCGGTTGTGACCATATGACAAATGAGCGTGAGTTGTTTGTTAAAATTGATGGCTATAAATTCCCATATTTCTTGGTAGTGAAGAGCTGAAAAAGTTGAAGAAGAGTAATTGCGATTAGTCGGATCTGTTAAACAGTTTCATTATGATGTTCTTCGTCCTGACTCCTGCGAAATCTGATGTTAGTGGCCCGATTCGGGGAAAGGATGTCAGGTGGTTTTGAGAAAAATAAGTGCAAAGTTATGACAAGAAGAACTGGCTGATGGCTGGGTTCAGAGATATTCGCAACAAGTTTTCCATCTCCATCAGCTATCTTGAGTCCAGCTGGCATAGAGATTGAAATTTGGACAGAATCTGACTACTGGCATCGGATATGGCTGTTTAAATCAAAGGGACTGCATCTACTTAAGAGAAAAAGGATGGATTCAGCGTCTTCCCCAAATAAATCCAGAATAGAAGAGGTTTGTAGGGTGTCTCTTGGGAAAATGCCATCTTCCTTCCACAGACTTCTTAGGGACCCAAACTCTTTAGAGCTTGTTCATGCGAATATTTGGTCCCACAAGGAACTCCATACTTGGGAATAAAAGGTACTTCATCCTTTTTGTTCAGATCATCTTGAAATGGTGTGTAGCTATATTTTGTCAGCAAAATCAGATGCTTTTCAAAATTTAAAATTCAAACCCTTGTTGAAGAAAGCGAAGTGGGCTGAAAGTAGAATATAAAACGATCACGGAGTTAGTTATCTATCAATATTCATGAATTAACTAAAGAAAAGGCATTCCAAAGGCAATTAGCAGTGATAAAAGCCCTAGACCAAACGGATTCTTTGAAAGAAAAAACAGAACCATTGTTGAGATGGCTCGAAGCATGTTAAAGGAAGTGAGCTTCCTAATTCTCTGAAGTGAGAAGTTGTACATACTACTATTTACATATTAACGGGTCTCAAAAAAAATGATGGAAAACGAGAAATATGACCTAGGTGGAAGCGAAGTTAGTCATCAAAGTGTTTGGTTATCCATTTCTCTACACTCATGAATCGAGAATGAAGATAGGATTCGATCGGAAGGAAGGGAAGGAAACCTATTCGTTGTTTATGATGATGAATCAGAAAATTCTGAGTTTTCGATCACATTTAAACAATTTGGCGTTGGCAAGAAGATGTCATCTGATGAAAGAAGCGTTATGTGATCAGGAATTTCAAACTAAATTATCAAACATTCAGTTACAATCAAAATTAAACATGAATGAATGTTCTTAAGAAACCGGAATCAACAATTTGAAATACAACCTCAGGCTCAAATTGAAATCAAAAGTCGGATAATGAAGGGCTTCAATCTTCTTACCTATTTAAGATTTGAAAGAGTTAGAAAGACCTTGAGAGGTATGGTGATTTTAGAAGCTATTTCTCAATCTGATTTCTCTTTTCTCTTGTGATACGACTTTTTGAAGAAGCATTTGCGCAAAGGATGAGAAATGAAAGAGTCTATGGAAGAAGAAGCTGAACATGATTGGTAAGAACAATACTTGGAATCTTATAGATCTCCCAAAACTAAACTCATTCTTAGGTCTTAAATGGGTTTTACAACAAGTACAATGAGGATGGTTCCATTCAAAAGCAGGAGCACATTGAATTAGTGGCAAAGGCTATTCGATAACTTTGGAGTGGAATTTCACGAGACTTTGCACCGGTTAAGTGAGACAATCCGACTTGTTCTGCTACAATTCTTTCCTTAATTGGAGCTAAATGTGTAATCAAATGGATGGTCAAATCAGCTTTCATGTGAAGGCGAAGGAAGTTCGTGGAACGATACGTGATTAAATCCAGCGAGGAAGAAAAGGTCATTCCACATTTGAACAAGGTGTTATATGGCCTCAAACAAGCTCCTGAGCTTGGAATAGTAGATGATTCTTACTTTCCAGAATTTAGGTTTTTCAAAAAATTATAACCAGACAACACTTATTTACCGAGAATGAAGCAGATTTTATATGGATTTTACTTGTATGTTGATGATTTGATTTACTTTGGGAGCAATCATCATTTACTTGTTGATTTTAAGCACTCACTGATGAGAGAGCTTTGAGGACTGATGGACTGGGATCATAGTACTTCCTTGGGATACCAGTGACAAAGGAAGGGAAATTTTCATTTCCCAGAAAAAATATCACAGCTAATATCATGAAGAAAATTCTACATGAAGATTATAAGGCATGTAAAGCCACTCCTATGACTTTCAGCTAGAAAAAGTAGAACTCCTAAATGATGGATTTCAGAGGTTTTAATTTAATCAGTAAGGTCAGTGGATCTGTTACTTGACTCCTTACTAGACCAGATATCACTCAAGCGGTTGATATGTTGTCAGTTCACCTAGTAGTGTTAACCCCATTATGCAGCATGAGGGTGCTAAGGAATTTTCAAGGCTCTTAGAAACTTGGTTTGTTGTCTGTAAGGATTTAAGGTTCACTTTTGACTGGTTTACAAGTAGTTGGGCTGGATCTATTAGTGATAAAAGCATCAGCCTATATTTTCCTTGGAAAGGAAACACCATCCATGTTTAAATCATTCTGTTCTTTAATCTTAGGATGAGAATACCGCTAGCAACAGAAGCTGCTTGTGAAGGAGTTTGGTTAAGAAATTGCTCAATGATTTAGGACGGCTTAGGAAAGGTCTACAACTTCTTTATTGTGACAATCATGTCTTAGCGATTGCCTAACAAAGAACCCAGTTTTCATGCCGAATCCAAAGCATATAGAACCATGAGACATTATTTTATTCATTGGCTTTGTACAAAAAATATGAGTTCATCTAGCACAATAAGACAACCAGCAGACAACTACTCCCACCAAACCTATACTAGTAAACCAGGTTTTTTGAGTTCAAAACATATTGGACTCACTGTTTTTAAGAGGGAATTTGTAGAGAGAAGCCATGAGTCAAAAGTCATTGGTTAATTCAAAGAGTTGGCCTATCTTCATTTATTTTCTGCTGTTTTTCTAGCATTTATAATGTTTTGCTAAGTCCTGAATGTTAGAATTCCTATGTAATTTCCTATACACAACTTCTATATAGCTGTGTCAAGGACCTTTCAAATAAGAAAAAAAAAAATGAAAAAAAATCTAGTTATTCCTCTTTAAAGAATTACATGGCACTTTCTCACTAAAAACTTTAGTAATTCTGCTTCTATCTCTATTTTCCAACAAATATCACCCACTTGAATACATTTGCACAAGAAAGTTCTGATTTGTGGTCGCAACATCCAGATATTCTAACATTCTACATAAATCTTCAGACACAGAGGATAGTCTCTAAATACAATTATATGAACTAGATATAAGATCTTTGAAGTGTTTTTGTAGGTTCTTTGGGAAGCTTAGGCTCTCTATCAAAAGTCCCCTGGGAACTCAATGAGAAATAATTAATTCCCCAGAGAAGCGATCATAATAACAATAATGATTGCAAATGAAAACACTATCTATTTAGTCATTTCCAATCCAATAACAAATTTTCTTCACTTTAGACCTGACAGATTGCTTGGACAATCAATTCTAATATATTCCTATATCTTACTTAAGAAAATGGATGAGTGTACCATTAAACCAATGATGTTCACCTTTACTCACTTGGCCTCAAGAAACCTTGCCTGTTTTATATACAAACAACAGGCACACACCATTCAAACAAGAAAATAAACTAAAGGCCAAAATCACAGAAAACATGATGGTGAACCTAAGATTAAACAAATTTAAAAAATAAAAAAATAAAAATTCTAATACTATATCAAAAATTACCAGCTCTTACAGCACCGAAGGAAAAGTTCCTATAATAAAGTATATATAATGAATTTATAAATACTTTATATGGTCAAGTTTTCTTTACTATATATAAAATTGTTTAATGGGGTTTATTATTCCTCTGACAATCCCACATTAAACTTAGTTCTCACTTTAATAATGTGATCATTGATCATGTAAATTAACTTTAGTGCAGATGAAGGCTGAAACAGCAGCCTAAGCCGGCTGATCTATATGAACACGACTCCTTTTGCAAAATTCTTCACACACAGCACCCACCTCCTGTCCGAACTTTCCGAAGCTTGAGCGGCATCGCAGCACTACACGCTGAGCTTCAGAGCTGAGCAAGATAAACAAATGTAAACACATTGACTAGGTAGATTATTCAACTAAAGTTAAGCCTTATTTTATAACCTTTTGTATCTAATAAGGCTTTGGACAACTGAACTGAGGATGGTTTCTTGCAGGATGCTTCTCAGAGAGGACTTTAAGCTATCACAGCTGTAGAAGCCGGACACCTCAAACATGTTGATTATCAAAGAAGATTGGTTGTTCAATTGAACTGGCTAATAACACATTAGTGCAAATGTACACTAAAGAAAATCATCGATTACTTGTGGCTTTCATTGTAAGATGTTCAGCCAAATATATCAGTTTCCTGTGTCCATTCTTTCTCAAAATGTTAAGGAACCCCTAGCAATAGACTTACCTCAGATGCTAGGTGCCCACTTTTCAGCATTCTGGACAGAGACTTCAAAGGAAGCTGCTAACTTGGCTGACCTCTCACCCTGGATCCCCACTCTAGCACCCGAAAAAGCAATATCGCTATGGAAACATCAGGCATGCATATAAATTTACTACAGGAAAGTTTATGGCACTTGTTCTACAGTGAACTCAACCAACTAGCACATGGCTGCATTAATTACAGCTATATCAGAGCCTCTTTGATATATTCAAATCAGCGTATTATTACCTCTTTATCACCAGGAATTTGTATGGGTATAGGATTGGAGAAATATCATAGTGGGGAATTCTCATAGGTGTAGGTCAGGAAAATATTAATGTGAGAATTTACTCTGGTATAAATTATGGAAACTAATCATGTGGCAGATTTTATATATGACATAGTTAAATTAATAATGATAATTCAATTCTATTAATTCATTAATTAATTTAATGAGGAGATTAAAGGTAATTTTACAATAGATAATACAGAACAAATTAGGATAAGAAAGAAATTAACATTAAACACTGGATTTTTCTTTGGGTAGTGATTAGGAAGGTGTCATTTCGGATCTGGGGTTTGAAAACAAGTTTTATGGTGAGGATCTTTACATGTTTTATTTTCTGGTTTCTTTGTTAGGATATTTAATTTTCTTTCGGTTTAAATAGACCACAAAGTGGAGTTAGTTTATCTTGTTCTTTAAAAAAGTGAATAAATGGAAATTGGTGGTGTCATCTGGATTACTTTGGGTGGAAGAACAGTCGTTATGAATGAAAAAAAGAAAAAAGGAAGACAAATCTTTAGGATAATTTTGAAGAAAATATGTGAAACTAAATAGATAAATTTGAAGAAATTTGAATTTTATTATAATATATCATGTTGGTGATATTTGAATTTAAAGATTATGTATTTGTGAGTAAATATTTTAATCAAGGATTATAGGAGAATTATTGAATCAGGAATATTAACCAGAATGGTATTTATGATGTGAAATAGATCCAGTTAATGTCCATAAACTGTCAGAATGGTATTCATTTCAATTAAAAACTGAATCGAGTCTTCTTACTAAATATCTCATTTATATCAGCCAATAAATGTGAAAAAGAAGGAAAAGAAGAAAGGAAAAGAAGAAGAAAGAAAAGAAAAAGTTTTTCTTTCTAGTAAAATGTTGAGTTAAGTTCTGAACTTTAAAAATATTAGTGTTACAAATAAGATCAGGAAAGATATATTTTATAAAGATTTGTAAACTACCAAATCAAATAGATTATCATTTGAGCGTTGTGCAAATAATAACACAGGTGAACAAAAATGTGTGATGAATAAAACTTTTATAAATCTGAATTTGCAAATATTTAAAACCATTAACATTAACACTTCAGATTCGTCATATATCGCTGGCTTTAGAATATCATTCGGAGAATTTAAGATCAAATAATTAATGGTAATCTAGTTTCTTCCTTGTCTTTTAAAAATCATTCATTGAGAATTGAAATTCTGGGATCTTAACTCTCAAAACCCCAGGTACTCCTTAGGAAGTAAGGATATTCTGTACGAATCTTTAAAAAGAAAAAATTGTTGTTTTTCTTCTTAGGGATGAAAATTCTTTCATGAATTACCACCTATAATATTAGTTTATGAAATGTTTCCACCTTTTTTTATTGATATCTTAGATCAAAATGATTTTGTATGATTGTACTTTTAAATGTTGTTTTGTTCGAAAAAATAAGAAAAATATGATGTTTGTAATTTGAACTTTGAATAATCTTGCCTCAGTTAGTTCAGACACATCAACGGAGATAATAGTTGAGCTCTTCGGCCCATGTCAGCAAGGAATATAGATTGGCGTTCATGGTAATGAATGTAGTGGTGATTTGAGCTTATTTTTCTGAAGTTTCGGTTTAAGTGCAATAGTCTTCATTAGTGTTTAGTTTAGTCACTTTAAAGAAAGGGACAATTTCCTGGCTAACCCACCATTTGAAAGTCCACATGAACAGATATAGTTTTGATATTGATGGCGAGGAAGAAAATATATTTAAATCTGTTTGGTTACAGATTTAGATCTGAAAATGCCCCCCGGAATAAAATTTGATACAGAATTGTTCTTTGATCTGTTTTGATCATAAACATTTAAATATGGATGAGAGATGTTTTGAAATAATTATTAACTCATTTAACAACTGAATCTAAGATTGATGTTTCTACTTCTCTGTTATTACTGAGTTAACTTTTTTATCAAATGTGTCACAGTGTTTCTTATTAGGCTTTGGCTCACTTTATTCGTTAGCTTTTTGGGTTACTGAATTCGAAGGTGATGGCTAGGTTAAGGGATTAAATATGTGGGTTTGATTAGAGACTTCATGTTGGATCATGCTGAATAACTAACAAGTTCATATTTTATGTGAAATCATATTGGTTTTGAAAGTTACGAAAGTCGCTGGATGATAACATTCAGTTTTCTATTAGTACAAGTTGGGTTTGAGGTCCCGATGTGGTGTAATACCGACGACTTTATCATAATATGCACCAGTTGGGGCTTGGATGTTTAAATATTTGCTGGCTGCAAATTTTAGTTTGGAAGATTATGAATTAAGTTCATATTCACTGTGTTGTGTTGGACAATCAGTTAGGAAGGTTGATACCGTTTCACACTTAGGCAACAGGTTGAAGCTGAGATTAGATGTGGTCATGCCCTAAGTGGTTTTGGGGGTGTGATGGTATTAGAGCTATAGGTTTATAAATCTTAATAGAACTTTATTTTAGTTTTGTCTATGGGGATCAGGTGGTAGGCGATGTTCGTTTGATGATATATTTCCGTTTGTGTATTCTTGGCATTTCACAATATGTTGAATAGTGATTATGACAGCTAGTTAGTTCTTTCTATATTTTTAGGCTTTGTTTTTTATTTGGTTTCAGTGAATATGCTTTTATCAATAAATTGCAGTTGCATTTATCTTTCTTTTAGGACATATCATTCTCTGGACAATATGATGGTTTCAAAGTTATTTATGAATTGGTAGAAGAATATTAGATTTATATCTCTTAAACATTAAGGTTTTGTTGATTTGTGAGGATGAATTAGGAGCTTACTACCTTTATTTATTGGACTATTTTGAGAAAATATTGTACTCCCCTTATTCTGAATTATCATGGGTTTAGTTGAAGAGATCAGCAGCCGGATATTATTCCATCCTTCTAGCTAAGTCTTATAAGTAGTTATTTACTTAAAATATTATTCGATTTTGAATTAATGTGATGACAATTAACCGTTGAAATTGAAAACGATCTATTATATTCTATTTAAAAGTTTGAAGTTTTGGGATTTATTAATTACTACAAATAAATTATTAAGTCTCTAAGATTGCTATCTTATATTTCGGTTGACACAGAAAGAAGTTAAGATTTGATTGATTCTTTTCTTCATGATGATAAACAGAGTTGAAGGAAACAGTGAACAACTCTTAACTGATTAACTTCTTCAGTTCATAAAATTGTTTGCAATAATTTTTAGCTGGATTTATAACAGTATATATCTGCCTTGGAAGGGTGATATATTTATAGACATTTGAAATTTTAGATGAGAAAACTACCTTATTATGATTGAGTTAGGTAAAATGATTAACCACGATATGAATATTTTTTATTATGATCTACTAGTTTATGATAGTTTAGTCATCTTTCTTAATGTGATTTTAAGCAAGAAGACCGAAAGATATGATACAATTACTTAAGGATTATGATGGCGGCTATTCAGTACTAATAAACATTGAGAATCTTTGTGATTTATGCCTTAAATAGAAAAATTAGAGTTCCTTGGAAGTATTAAGGTTCAATGCAACGATTCTTCCTGGTTGAGATGTTTACAAGTCTATGTTTGCCACTTAGTTTTGGTTTCACCATGTTGGAGGCATTATAGTGCAAATTAATTATTTTGGAAGGGAATTAAATCTTTATAGAGGTGTTTGAAACTGATTTAGACTTGCAAGAACTGATGATTATTGTTTAATAAGATAATAGATCTTGAAATTTGGGATTAGACTTAATGTCTTAATATTGGGAAACCTGCAGACAAAGTACCAGAAAGAGGTTTAATACTTTAAACAGTCTACTAGGATATAAATATAATATTTAGACATAATTTTGATGAGCCTGTCATGATAAGGTATTACATTATCTGTGACTTTTGAGTTTAGTGTGATTCTTATATGGAGGTTACATCATAAAGAACTATACATTTTTTACAACTATTTATATTTCTAAATGGAGTGTGAAACTTAACCACTAAGTTTTGTAGTAAAGGTTACAGAGCCTTAGTTGATGACAATGTTTCATTATGATGGTTTGTTTCATGGATAGAGTCTAATACCATCCTCTCTCAGACTAGCTTCTCGATATTAAAATTTGTCATCTTGGAAATATTTGATTCCACTAATTTATGTAATAAAATTTCATTTCTTTAGTTGATTAGCCCAAAAAAAAAAAAAAAGAAACAGAAGATACTAAATTGAGTTTTTGATGCGTGGCTTTTCACATACTTAATAGCAAACTGAGTGAGGAAAGTAATATAACCAGTTGAAATATTTGTTGAGATATATTGTTTTAGACTTGAAAAGTAGTAAGATGGGATACTTACCTTTGGTTAAATTTTTCTTATAGAATAGTTTAAGCTAGCAATGGGATTACTGTATCTTGAAGGTTTATGTTGAGGTTATGATCCCTTATATGTTGAATCATATTGGAGAAAGAAAAAAAAATTATTTTACTTGAACTTATTAATTGACTACTAGAAAGGATAATCTGATTGAAGAGAATTTGGAAGAAAAAATCAAAATTTTACACAAGTGTTATGTTGATAATCCCAAGCAATATTCGGTGTTGAATTTGGTGATTATATTTTATCTTCAGTTTGCTATTAGATGAAGATCAGAATGTTTGGAAGTTGAAAATGTGTTGAAAGGAAAACTCGATTCTCGATTTGTGGAGCTTGTTTGGAAATGTTCAGAAGTGGAAGTACCTTGCATATAAAGTAGCCTTACGAGGCCTATATAAGATTCATAATGTGTTTTTATCTTTCTGCTATAGAGAAATATGTTTTGATGCTTCTCATGTTGTGGGTTGGAGCTTGGTTGGACATTTCTAAAAAGGTGCCCCTTCAAATTGTGGATGTGATGAATAGGTTCTCTGACCATCACATTAATAAGTTGGTAAAATTCCTATGGAACAATCACTGTAGTATCCGAGAGGCCACTTGGGAGTTTGAAGAGAGATGGAAAATGATATTTAAGACGAACAACAGTTTAGGATGACTTTTGCAAGGAAGGAGTCATAACCTAGGTATTTGTATGGGTACCAAGTTAGGAAAATAATAATGACGGGGAATTTGTATAAGAACAAGTTAGGAAAATAATAATGGCCAATTGTATAGAGTGTCAGATTAGGAAAATAATATTCAAGCGAGAATTTTTATAGGCATAAGTTAGAGAAAAATAATAATGATAATTGTTAAGCTAATTAATTAATTAATTAATTAATAGAAGAAGGTAGAGTAATTTTCCTAATAGATACCTAGGTATAAATTGAATAAGAAAAGAAAATCCTTTCTATTCATCTTACAGAATTTCTTTATGGTTGGTAGAATTCTAGAGGATGCTCATTTCAAGATTTGGGTTGAAGAACAAATTTCTTTATTAGATCTTTCTTATTTTCTGTTTTTCAAATTTCTTGATGGATTCTTTAATTTTCTTTGAGTTTTAGATGGACCCTGAAGAGTCATCTTGAATTTCACTCTAGTTCTTTAAAAAAAAAAAAAAAGTAAAAGAAAATAAATAAGAATTGATGAGTACATCCTTACTAATTACTTTGATCGATGAGAATGAAAAAAAAAAAAAAAAAGGAAAAATATTAGGACAATTTGACAAAATAATAATAAACAAATAATAAATTTTGAAAATACTTTGTTTTGTATAAATATATGTATTTGATGAGTATTCAAAGATATATTTCTTGCGATAAATATTTTATTAAAGTTGAGATTTATTAGATAAAATATGATTGAATGATGTTAACAATGATGGAAATAGATCAATTCATGTCTTGTTGTCAAGTATGATAATTGTTAGGTAAGGCTAGATGTGTAATGTGATGGAGGTCAGTGACAACAGTCTGACTCATAGAATACAGCCTTCTCATGTGCTGGACCAAACACATCAGTAAAAATGGCCGCCCAGGGCCCGCACGTAATACTCTGCTGGCGTCAACAACTATATTTTACCCGTTCAAGTTAAGCCATATCACTCTTAATACAACGCTGTTTCAATTGTAATAATTCCCTTACATGTTTTACCATATGAATCAAATACATATGACTTTCTTTATGAAGGCGTTAGATGAAGCGTCCGATCTTCAGCATTGCGTCACGAAATAGTAGTCATAATGAGGAGGTGGCAGTGCCGGTGGTAATCATCTGCACCATGGTTTTGCCACTGCTGAGTGGCATGTAATGGCAATCAAATACACTCAGCAATCGTAATCCTGCCCAGATACACGCCCAATCCGTGTCTCGAGTCTTTCGGCGACTTTCCTCCACACATACCTAGCCAAATGCCAGAAATGGAGTTTTCAAAACAAAAGGTTTTGAACCAAACCTATAAAAATTAAGGATTCTATTACATGTATATCAAACCAACCCTAACCGACTTTCTTCTAAGCGGCCTCATGATGGTAGTCTCCTCGTGCGCTCTTATTGCCTCAAAAATAATATCCATGAGCAGAAGGCTGTCTGATGATGGAATCACCATAATTGGGCTACTCTCCCGCTGAAGATCGCGTATCACCGATCTTGTGAAACAG
The DNA here is from genome assembly GCA_016808115.1 of Tetrastigma voinierianum. Classification (NCBI taxonomy): domain Eukaryota; kingdom Viridiplantae; phylum Streptophyta; class Magnoliopsida; order Vitales; family Vitaceae; genus Tetrastigma; species Tetrastigma voinierianum. The sequence continues at coordinate 150,109 of JAEQBH010004949.1, forward strand.
TACATTCAAGTAAATGGTCTACTTTGGCAGATCATCTATAATCAACTCATATCCAGGGTCACCACTATGAGCTCCTGCCTCAAACCACGTGTGAAACCTTATTTTCAACAGAAGATGTGTGTTTTTATTTATGGACCGCCCTAGATATAAGTATTGAGTATTTCCAGATGTTATATTTAGTGGACTACCTATAGATGTATATCAATTAGATATTTCAGCGCAATTGATATTTATATGGACTACCCTCAGATAATTATTTAATATTAAATCGATACTCAGAAATAATTCTCTGAATCACCTCTTACTCCTCTATTATTTAAAGATTTTATGAAATTGCATATGAGATATATTAATTTAAATACAATTATATAACATTTGTAAATATATAATGACATATATTCACATAATTTAAATCACGCAAACATGTCTTCATTTTCTAATTCACATTGCAAAAAAATTGGCACTCACTTTGTTAATTCTCAAACGAGCAATTCGACAGATTACTCAACCAAAACATTATTTCACAAAAATATTTTGTGAACACTATTCTATGAACGGTGAAACCCTCGTTTCTATTCTCGGCAAATCACCAATCTGTTGAGTTCACTTTGAACACAGATTTCTTGATGACTAAGCCTTTTCTATTCAACATGATTTATAGCATAAATTTATGAAATAT